>VOPJ01012082.1:0-46823 GCA_014673585.1 Semibalanus balanoides
GGAAATGTACCGCATAGAGTTTCAGGGATATCTATTGTTTTTAAGAAACGCTGCTAAGTTTTAGCCATCTACATTAGTACCTGCCATTACTTTTGCAGTGACCTGTACAAGCATGTGATGTATGATACAAATATGAGTTTCTTATACAGCCGCAGGCGTTTTACGAGTTTCATTGTCTAACCCACAGTTGTAAATATAAGTTTGACTTTCCGTGCTGCCGTTGCTGTAAAGCACATACAGGGCCAACACAGTTATACGACATGCTTGTATAAGCCCCACATAAGCCCACATAAAGCCAACAGGTTCCCTTCGGCCTTGTACAATGCACAGTCATCATGAGGTCACATGCCGACTGCATCTGGAAGGGCGACGTCCGGTTTAAGGTCACAGGTGCTGAGGATGAATGGCGGAAGGTTACCTAATCATGAGGTCACGTGCCGACTGCAGCTGGGTAGGTGACAAGGTCACAGGTGCCAGCGCCGACTGTGAATGGCTGAAGGTTAGCTGCCCGACCGCACAGATGCAGGCATGCTGCGCCATACATCCTGGGTTTACACGGCGGATACAATATTAACTTTGCAGACCAGTCCCGGGCCTTCCTTAGCTACACGTTAATTGTGAGGCAAGTGTCACCACAGTCCACATTGAGCAGTTTGATCCAGGCACGTAGCCAGGATTTTGCTCAGGAGGGGGCCACGTCGGAAAAAAAATCACATTTTGCTCCTAGAATCTCATTCTATCTAGTGTGAAATCACATTTTGCTCCTCAGACATTAGGGTCGGGTTTTCAGAGAATCTCATTCTATCTAGTGTGAATTTACTTCGCCCAGGGGGGGGGGGCATGGCCCCCGTGGCCCCCCCTTGGCTACGTCCCTGCTTTGATCTAACACAAAATTGTATTTAATTATTATGCAATGGTAATTGGAAAATATAATACAAATGGAATATTATTCAGCTTCTTGGCTGAATATTGAGACGAAAAAAATGCTTACGCCGCCGTCGTCAAGATTCGCCGTCGTCCGGTCGTCGTCCCTAAACAATAAAATTTAACTTTTGGTTTATTCTTCTGCATTTTTTTGTGACACATGTACGGTGTCAAATTGATCGTGCCTAAATTTAATGAAGAAATAGGAGCTTTTCATATTTCACAAATTATATTTTGGGAAGTTCAAAATTAGTACTTGTATATGGTGCCGAACAGTATGATCAATCTCTATCTCTGGTTTGAATGTTAATATGTAAAAAAGTCATAGGACCAGCAATGAAGTAAGTGCGTCAAGAAGCGTGACAACGTCCCTGATTGGTCAATAAAACAAATCACCGATACTAAATAGGTCGCCGCCCTCCAGGGCCAAGCTAATCCGCCGAATGCATCACGGTTTTCGGAAACGTTTATTGATTGTTTATTGTAAAATGATTCAGATAAATGTTTCATGTATCCATTATAAGAATGTATTAAATACCTGTCTGTTTATTGAAAATCAGTGGGATAAACATCCATTAAAAAGTCGAGAACACAAAGTAGGTTGCCGTCCGGGGCCAAGCTAAACTGCATATTTAAATGGACTTTTGTAAAATACTTGTTGATTGTTCATAGAAGTTTGGTACAGTTTATCCAAATATAGAGTGCAGGAAACATATTATATGCCTGCAGGCAGGGGCGTCGCCGACGGGGGGGGGTCGCGACCCCCCACTTTTGAAAACCGGGGGGGTTGACCCCCCACTTTTTATGGCGATCGACTACCACCCCACACATGGCCGAAGCTGATTCCAGTTTTCATGTAGGTATGTCCTATTAAAATCAAGATTCAAATATGAAAAATACGAAGTGGAAATGGGCTTAGTCAGATACGGATGCATCTTTTTTCGTTTTCCCTCCGAAACACCGCTGCTACGAAAGTAAAACGAGGGAAATTTAATCCGTAACATGGTCGATGCCCGAAGCACAAGTGAGGGATTCGTGTGTGGTGTACAGTACACAGTACACACGGTCATATCATGTAAGTATAATTTGCATTGGTAGTCGTAAAAACTTGCCGGTCCTAGACTGATCAAAGAATCATCAGACATCAGGTCCTTTTTGAAGAAAGAATGTAATAATTGAAAACCCAACTAACCTTGCTTAGTGATAGGAGATAGCAGATAGGTGTATGGTACATACCTATCTGAACCATTGACGGATCTAGGATTTAGTTTTTGGCGCCATGGGGGGGGGGAATCACCCCGAAAAAGTTCATCAATTTTTTTTTTAAATGTCATCGGATTTCGCTCCCTTATGCATAGCTTGCTAGACGTTTTAAAATAAACTTCCCTCGGTAAAAGCTGCGTAGATCTCTTTCGACATCAGGAAATGTGTAATTTTGTTTACCGATTTCAGGCGGCTTGAGGGGAGCATTGGCCCCTGATGCCCCCCCCCCTCTGGATCCGCCAGTGATTTGAACTGGCGGCATCCTTAGTGGTAGCCATTTAATCCTCTCCCGTGCGACGTCCGATACCTATGAGGCGTCTCGGGACAGCTAACCACAGCACATAAATATGGTACCTGTGCAGTACATTTAACTACTATATTATTATATAAAATAGATTTAACAACACGATGCAGTACATGACTGGGCACAGGTGGAGCTTTTCAGAAAAAGTTGGTGGGGCAAAATGTCATGTTTACTTAACGTTTTGTATAATTAAGGTGAAAAACTGAATTTTTAACGTCAGGAAACCTTTAAACCTGATATTTTTGCATAGTTAAGGGGAGAAATGACGAGTTTAGGTAATGTAAGGAAACCTTCAAATCTGACAAAAGTTGGTGGGGCCAAACTCAAAAATGGTGGGGCAGTTGCCCCACCATTTGAATAGGAAACTTCACCCGTGTAACTGGGTTAGGTGAGGTCAGATGAGGTTAGGTTAGTTAAGGTTTGATTATTTTATATTTTAGCTTTTAGTGTACTGTGGTTGGCTGTCCCGAGACGCACGTGATACCTAACGTGACGGTGCAGGTCGCAGGAGGGGGAGGGTACGCCGGACCCCCTGGCGTTTTGTTCCTAAGTGAGCTAGAGCTTCGATTCAAACACGAGCTTGTTGCTTGTAATGAGAGGAAGCTGTTGATATAACATTTAAATTTCTTGGGTCATAAGGTGACCTCTGAGGTCATGTCATTGACCCGGATGTCATCCAAATCGTGCATTTTTGTAAATGAAATTATAATCGAGCTAAAATTGTGAATGAACATACACCTGTGCAAAATGGGTGCTAAAATTTAAATCAGCGTCACATAATGTCTTAAAACTACTAGAATTAAAAAAAAGTTTATTTCAGGTCATCGGAGGTCAGTGGTTATAGGTGTGTCCTGTGCGTAGCCTGCAGAGGACCACTTCGTCTCGCCTGCATTTGCGCAAGGACGACTGCCAATGTGATAGTTTGGGTTTGATACCAAACAGCTTGTTATCCGGCAGATTGTTACATGTCTGTTGCCATCTATCAAACAGGAAAGTGGCAGCGGCCGGATAGAGATCTCTAGCAGGGAGTGGTAACCGGCGCAAACATGACCTCTGCGCAGCACGCTTTGCAGCGGCATCTGCCATTTCGTTGCCAGCAATACCCACGTGGCTGGGAATCCAACAAAGGGTTACGTCCTTGCCTGCCCGGTCCAAGTCCGTGAGGCGCTGCAGAATTTCCTGAGCAAGGCGGTTGCAAGGGTAAAGGATCTGATGGCAGAAGACTGCTTAAAAGAGTCAGATAACAGGTTGAGATACACCACTAATTCGACCTCAATATAACATATATGTTTTATTGATAGCCACCACTCGATGTAAAAACCGACGAATGTCTTGGAAGAGTAAAACCTGTCTTGTGGGACCGCAAACAAAGGCACAGCCCACACCTGTCGTCAGTTTTAGACCGCGTCAGTATAAATATACAATGTGGTCGACATAGAAGCAATGTGCTCGAGGCTCTGGCTTGAAAGAGCTCAGAGACGAATTCCTTCTTGTGTCCGAAGGAGACGTCCACCCGTGGGCAGGATCAAGCTCCACGGAGGGGTCGACAGGCAATCCACGCGCATAACTTCGCGCAGTTATATTTCGCATTCTGTAAAGAGCGTCCGCATACGCACACAGAAGGGTACAGAGCTAACGCGTCGCTCATTTACCCTATCTCCGAAGACAGACAAGGTAGCTCTAGCGAATACGGCTTCGTAGGTCGGGTGAGCTGGGAATTGGCGCAGTTTAAAGGGAATATAGCACCTTTAACATTAGTTTTTAACTGAGATAGCCAGATTGTCGGGTGTGCGAGAAAACCCCCAAAATCCAAATTTTGCCCTCCAAAGCGACCTAGTTGCTGAGTTGTTCAACGCAAAAACCGTTGGTCATACTGTGGTCATATTTCAACGTCACCAAATCCCGTGACGTTTTCGCATACGTCATCAGTAGTTACTCCACTTGATTGCCACCGCCACTTCGCTTTTTGACCGTCCGCACCCAGGTATTTCAGTTACCTTGCGTCCGCCCCGACCGCCACCGACGGTCGGTCAGGCGCTCGGCTCACTAGTGGTTCCCAAAAAAAACACGTTATCGTGCCCCACGTCCTACCCGGCGCCGAGCGAGCGGCCCGGTCGACCCAGCCAGTCGCGTTTCACGTACCGGTGCACCCATCGTGCGGTGCCGGCACAGCAGCTGTCACTGGGCGGGCGCAAGTTTGCCGTTCGATGCCTCCTTGTGACGTCACAACTCGCTTTGGTGACGCAAGATTGTGTGACGTCACATGTTAAAAATATTACTCTATTTTGCAAAATTACAACAAAATTTGCCTTTTTTTCGCAAAAATTGAATGCACAGGACCGTAATTCAGGGCATTCGTTCCCATCATTCTACATACTTTTCCCAATGGTGCTATTATTCCTTTAAGCGCGTACATGCCAGTAGCTGTCTACGCATAGCCAGTGGACGGCTCAGGGCCTCAGCAAAGCGAAGCTGACCATGGCGTGGAGCGGAAGCGGAACGCCGTTGCAATGCGAGAGGGCAGGTGTGATGAAACGTATCAAGAGTGCGTTTCGCAGAGTCAGATGCATTTCTAAATAAAGGCAACCGTAATCGAGCCCGATCGAACTAAAAGACTCCCGATTACAAAAGCAGCAAAGTGCCTCCGATCTGCCACCATAATAAGTGCGGGCAACACACTTTCAAAATCACCAAGAACTTTAAAGCACCTGTCACGAAGGTTCAGATGCGACTTGTACGTGAGGCGACTATCCATGAGCATCCCCAGGAACTTACCAGAGACCAAAAAGTCATCTCAGGTCATCAGAGGTCACGATCTCCAGTGTAATCCATAAATAATCACCTATACAACTGTGGCGTGTGCAATGGCATGATGATTCCCTGAAGCAACAAACACTCTTCAAAATTACACAAGCTACAAGCACCGAGTACTAGTGACGCCAGTTATGCCGACTATGGACCTGAGAAACAGCATAGGATCATCGGTCCATGAAGGATTCTTTTGTGTGTGTATGTATTAAATGCTCAAGAAAGTAGGGTAATGCAAGTTGCATCGCATTCGGTTGATAACTAAGCGAGTTAATCCCGAAAAAACGGACGCTACAACCATCCGTTTTACGGCGAGGAATAATAGGCTCTACTATTATTCCTTGCACTGGCGAGGAATAATAGGTTCTAATATTATGTAAAAATTGTAAATTGCTTACTCTATTTTGTCTAGAGCTCTGTCCAAGGTTGTATATTCGACTTTGGGAATGGTTTGCAAATTATTGTGTTATTATCTGGAAGTGGTGTATTAGGTTCATCATTCTTCTTATTTTCAGAGTATAATAAAATATAAGGTAAATTTTTCCCCTTTTGGGGTTCTTTATTTGCAAATTAAATACATATAAATTTGTAAAAGTTAACGGATAATATGGGTTACCTGCTTTCAAATCATAGCACGTTACCAGTTGCTTTTTACCGCGACTGCCACCGGCCATCATGATTCATCATCGAGGGCTGAATGCATATGACAGCTACCTTCATTCTAAAATATTTTTCAAACATAAGCGAGATGTGGCAACCAAGAGAAGGGGTAAAACTGAGGCTTAGTTCCACTCACCGGTCCTGGTTCTAAATTAAATTTAACTTCAATCCTGTAAAATACAATTTTGCACGACGCTTCACGGTCTGTCACATCTTGACTATCATCATAAACAAATCCCGTCTAACGCGTTCGTTGTAACGCTGAAAATTACATATATTTTTAGCTTTTGTAATTGTATTGTATGTGTATGTGTATTGTATTGCGATTAAAGAGCGGTCCACTGCAGAGTGCTATTTTCTGGTCCTCTACAAGGCCGCCAGCCGCCTATAGTTCTGGGTTTATCAGCGAACCCGTAACAATTGTGCTCAATAACCNAATGATATAAATTTGTAAAAGTTAATGTATAAATGGTTACTGCTTTCAAATCATTAGCACTGTTACCAGTTGCTTTTTACCACCGACTGTCACCGGCCATCGTTATTTATCTATCCGAGGCTAAATGTATTATGCAACAACTACCTTCATTTAAACATATTTTCATCATAGCCGAGATGTGCAACCAAGAGAAGGTGTAAGGCTCGCCGTCTATATTTCTGGGTTTATCAGGCAACCCCGTAACAATTTCGCTTCATAACAAACCACATTCGGCTTAGTTCCACTCACGGTCTGGTTCTTAAATTACAATTTCACTTTCAACTTCCTTAAAGTACAATTTGCACGACGCTTCACGGTGTCACATCGGTGGCTATCATCATAACACAGTCCTCGTCCTCGTCTTCGGTTCGTTGTAACGCTGAAATATATACATAGTATTTTTAGCTTCTTGTCGCCTTCAAAGGGCCAACGCCTATATTTGGGTATTAGGCAAACCCGTAACAATTTCGATTAATAACAAACACCTTCTATAACATTAAAATGCACTTTAAAAATGATACGAAGACTCGCATAAAAATGGGGTAAATTTTTTCGTCACGCATAAAAATGAGGGTACCTATATTTTTCGTCATTTCAGCCGACCCCCCACTCAAAAAATCCTCGGCGACGCCCCTGGCTGTGTGCTGCCCCAAACCGGCGAATGTGTGCCGCCGAGCCTATAGAGTCTTCCAAGACGCGGGCCGAGCTGTGCCTTGTCCCGTGATGGCGGCCATATAGAAAAAGTGCTGTAACACGACCATCTGAAGTGTCGATGCATGTTTGCTGACCATATGAGTGCTGCCGAGACAGCTGGCTCTTGGTCTGAACATAATTTCCATGAAGACGGGCATTCCGATTATGCCACTGTGACCCGTCTGCTGAAGGTAATTCATGTTTTATATCAATTTCAAATGTTTCCATCCTTTTTGGTACACCCGGTACACAAACTGACTGGTACACTTATATCGAACAGGTAGCTGCGCCAGAGACGACACAGATAACGAGTGCCCCCTTTGGAATGACGCTCTCCAGGGTTCACTATGCGGGGCTCTTCCGCATGGTTGGAGTTGCTAATTCAGTCGCTCTATCTCTCACCATAAATTAATTTCCGATCACGACACACTGTCGCTCAGACGGGCTTCGCCTAACTAATCCCAACTCTCATCAGCTGGGATTCGTCCTGTCGCCATTCGTCAGTTCTCGGTCTCTAGGGCTGTGTTCTGATCCGTCAGTTCCCGCGGGGATTCCGGGGAATCGGTAGGAAAGTGCTTTCTACCAACTCCGGTAGCAAGTTGTGAACAGGAATACCGATGTATGAGTACATTGCCGAACTGCAGTACAGTTCGGTACCCGCGGGTACCGAATTACGCTGTACCCGCCGGGGATTCCAGGGATTCCCGCCGGGAATGTGACGGTCAGAACACAGCCTAAATTCCGCCGCTGTCAGGGAGCGAAACCGGCCGGCCCCTGACGTCACTGCCGCCCCTGGGACCACGTGACACGCAGAGAGACAATATGAGGCGGCAGAACGACAGAGTTCGGGAAAGGTGTCAGCAGCTCTCTAGACTTCTTAGTACATAGAGACATGGATCATTCTCACAAAGCATTTTGATTACTGTCTTATATGTGGCTCAGTATTTCCCACAGCCTATCTACTCTAACCATGATGATTATTTCTCGAAGGCAAATACCAGTAATATACGCATGAAACCATTGTGATCATTATATTGAGTTTGTACGAGTATTGCATAATATGCGTATCGTATATAAACACTTAAAACGAAAAGCAATAACACGTTTCCTGTAACACCACAACGCTGTATCTGTCAACAACAATGACCGACGAACACAGGGCTCTGAGGCTGCACTCACAGAGAAACCTGGACAGATGTAACCAGAGCCAGAGATAGGCAGTGGCTGAGCAGAAAACTCTGTGGCCATTCAGACAGGACTATTACAGTTTAATAGAGCACCCTGTTACCCTTACATCATCGACCAGAAACGTTGGCTATCTTAAGGTATCTTATGGTTTTGAGAAACAAATGTGAGCAGGTTACTAAGCAAAAATCCGAAATAATATTCACTTCCTTTGGTTACCGTCAAACATTCAAAATGTTATAATTTGCTTACCAAGTACGTTTAAAATGAAACATCAACCCATGCTCAATAGACTTGGGTACCAGCCTTCGACTTGATATTTTTTTAGCATCCATTGAGCGTGAGCATCCATTCATCATCAGTTGTTTGTGACTCCAAGCACGACATGTACCACGCATCCCGACTTACAATCTCCGTGTTTATCACAACCCAGCACGCCACTCATCAATCAGCCAGTAATCCTACAATGTCGCTGCAGTCCACTTTATCGTGCCCAACACGGTCACCAAACGGATCGACCTCGTGTCCAACAACGACACCAAATGATTTGGTTTCGTGTCAGGCGCAGTCAGCGCAGAATCGGTTTCGTGTCCAGTAGAGTAACCGTGGGATTGATGTGTCGTTCGGCAGGGTTACTACCAAATGAACCGGTGGTAGGTGTAGGTGTTCAGCAGGGATTCCTTTTCCATTCCATTTCTCTTTCCAGCCGGGTCAACACCGGGCCCAACAGGGGTTGTTCAATGCAATAGGCCCGTAGCTCTCAGCATGAACGGTACGGTTGCCCCCTGTTGACGACCTGAATGACTTGGTAACCCCACCCCCTCACTGCGCAGACCCGTAGTAATAGGCATCAAGCTATGCGGTACAGCATAACTTAGGTACTTATAGTGCAGTCTAGGACGGATATGAGGGGTATGCGGTAAGATAATTAGGCGCTCACTACTAGTGCATCTTAGGACAGGAATATTGAGAGAGGCTTATGCGGTAGAGCTAACTTCAGGCGCTTACTACTAGTGCCATCTAGGGACAGGAATATGAGAAGACGTTATGCGGTACAGCATAACTTCAGGCGCTCACTACTAGTGCCATCTAGGGACTGGAAAATAAATTGTAGTGTGTATTGTTGCTCTTGGTCTTGATTTTCAACCTTAACCTTTTGGTATCTTTAAGTTTTCTTACCATTTTAAGAGATCTCTATGTCACATTTCACGATATATTGATAAAGCAGCCACAGGATTTTTTTTTATTCGGTGAGTGGTAATGTAAACTTTCATTAATTGAATAGCCTGCGTTACTCAGAAACAAGAAAAGTAAATGATCCTGGATAAAACCAAACCACAACCGCTAGGGCGTTTACAAACTGTGTCTATTTTGGCGAGCTCACAGCAATTGGCGTCATCTTAACATAGCTCTCCAGCCAGAAAAAAAAACACTCCCACGCGGCGTTAACAACCGACAGAACAAACAGTCGGCGGGAATATACCGACGCTGGCCAATAGCTCTAGTGGTTTCGACTCATTTTCGCCGGTGGCCGGACATTTTACGGACATTTCCGCGGCACTTATGTCGGCCGGGCCGGGACAGCGCCGATCGGGCAGGGCTACTCCTCGTTCATCACCGGGGCCGCCACTGAAGCCAATAAGGCGCGCGTGCAATAGAGAACCATTTCCGCCGGCGGAAAATATGACATTCTCTCTCTCTCCCTCTGTGAGCAGGCTCATCCAATCTTTGGAGCGGCCAGAGCGCAGCGCGTGGCCAGGCAGACCGAACGGGGGGGGGGGGTAGCCGATCAGCGGGCAGATAGAGCGGACAGAGGTGGCCGACTTCTGCTGTCTGAGAGAAGGCAACAGGCCACAGCTTTAATGAGCCGGAATGGCAGGAGAAGCGGACAACACACAGTACACAGTTCTGGAGGAATGCGAGGCGAACGGTTCAGTCTACTGTCCTGGAGCGATCGGGAAAACGGACAGCGCAAATATATATTGGCCTGGAGGGATAGGACGGACAGACAGCTAACAGCTCTTCATTCCTTCCCCTAATTCGACGCCACGTCGCGCCAGTAGCCGCCGTTACAGCCACATCGGCTCACGAACAAGTGGCCGCCTCGTCGGAAAGCGGTGGTTTGGTCCGACCGGCCCCTGCACACCCTGCGGTGGTAGCCAGTTAGCTGCGGACGTACACAACACACACACACACACACAAACAGCGGCCGGCCGCCGCGCCGGTCAGTTAAGAGCAGCAGGCGCCGCTGCCGCCGGCTGAAGGCCTACAGACGCCGCCGGCAGCAGACAAACACTCAGCCGGCGGGCTGACAGCGCGCCGAATTTACCCCCGGCCACAAAACAGACTGGTATTTTTACATCAGCAGCGGCTCGAGCATAAAATACCGGTGTTTTCCGCACACAATCCTCAATATGTCAGGGAAACGGGCCCATCAGAAATTTACAACGTACGCAACGAACTTGACGTAGATGCCGTGTCAGTCCTTCATTAATGGTCCGTTTTTAGACGACCCAGCCGTTCGAAGCTCCGGTGATAGTGAATCACCGTCCATTCCGTGCCAGAGCGCCGCGAGTATTGAGCAAGAGCAGCGTGATTAGAAGCACAATGTCAGGAAAAAGAGCATAGTTATCACAAACGAGAATAATAAATAACATACGATACGCATGTGTAGTAACATAATTCCCATTTCATATGCACATAATTACCAGGAAACTTCCCCAGCTCATCAGTTCGTAATGTAATCGTATTCTGTACATAGCAGGGCGAATAACTGAAATGGTCTTGACATCACTGGACTAAATGAACAGCCATGTCTGCCCATGCTATGATCCCAGGGATCTGACACTACCGACACTCATATAGGGATCTAACACTCATATAGATTATTATGTCAATTGAAGTGTCCGTAAAAGGTTTAGCCACTCATATCGATTATTGCGTCAATTGAAGTGTCCGTAAAAGGTTTAGAAGTTAGTGAATAGTGAATACTACTAACCGTGATACTCTCGCTAGCCATAATTATCAGGCACCTGACGTCCCTGCCAGCCGTGTCTGTCCCAGACCACCCACCACCAGATAAACTCAGATTCTCACGCACCGACCATCCCCGGCGCCAGACGGCCGCCAGAGACGAGAGCGGAGCCCACCGCTCCGCTGCCCACCGGCGTGGCGTGGTCTGCGATCCGGTGCGGCGCTCTCCTCAGCCAGCGCTATCCTCCCCAGTGGCTCATGTTATAACACCACACTTGAGTCGAGTGAGCACGGCCCGCCCACCGCACTACGGCAGGCAGTTACGGTTACGCTGAGCGAGCTATCAGACTCTAAAACAACATCACCCGAGAGCCGAAAGGCCAAACAAGTAAACACCGGTCAAACACCGCGTCAAACACCGGTCAAACACCGGTCAAACACCGGTTCAAACAGGTTCAAACCACCGCCAAACACCGGTCAGACACCGTCCAAACACCGTCCAAACATCGCCCGAACACCGCCCAAGCACCGCCCAAACACCGCCCAAACACCGCCCAAACACCGCCCAAACACCGCCCGAACACCTCTCAAAACTGCCCAAACACCGCCCAAACACTGCCCGAACACCTCTCAAAAACTGCCCAAACACCGCCCAAACACCGCCCGAACACCTCCCAAACACTGTCTGATTCAAGCCGATATGATGCGCTGAGAGCTTGTCAACCATGTCAGATTCACCTAATAAAACGCTGACCTTCCGATCGGCTGACATCAGCTGGAAATGGCATTCAATAATATATTTCCGAACACTCCGACCAACGCAATATAACGTCCAATCGCAACGCCGCGAGTATTAAATTCCGTTTTTGACCTAACTACCTCGTATGAATATTAAACCCCGCCAGCTAGCCGGCGAAAAGCGCTGAAGTGACTAACGATCGAATATATCAGCACCGTGCAATAAACGTCGTCCAGTGAATTCACGCACAGGGTTCCTTTACGGTCGTCGCCGCGGCAGTTTCGTCTGATTTGGCGGCGCGCGGGGCCGTCGTGGGTATGATGTCGGCCCCGCGCGGCCGGTAAGTGTCCGGTCTGATGCCGAGGTCGGTGGCGGGCCAGTCGTGCGGGGCGCCGGCCGTGATAGTAATCATGACGAACGAACCCCTGGCTGGCGCGCACGTGACCAATTGCCATGAATCTGGCTGTCCCAGGGGAGAGAGTCACACGTGACCGCGACAGCATCCGAGGCGGGGTACGACCCACGTCTGTCCGTCAGCCGTCCGAGCACGACAGAGCACGGCAGAGCACGGCAGAGCACGGCGGAGCACGGCTTCATCGCTCAGCCGCCGTGACCGTGCCGAGTCGCCACAGTCTCCGGCCAGAGACGGTCATTAGTGGACAGTTAGCGCCCCCTCCCTCCCCAACGCCGCCGGCGAGGCTCGAATTGGACCAGCCGGAGGCGAAAACGAGCTCGTGGACGCACGCCGCCGGATGGGCGGAAGTGAGGCAGAGATGAGGAGCGTTCTCGGCCCGCTGTTGCGAGACGATGACATCTGCTGTGTCCTGTCCTGAACAAACTCCGTCCGTCCGTCCGTCCGCGCTCCACTCAATCAATAGCAGGGCGAGAGAACGTCGAGCCGCCACCTGTATGTGGCACTGCTGACGAAATTAGCACGGCCAGCGAGCGCCACTGATTAATCCAATAACAATCCACTCATAATGACAAACTTAATATACAGGCGTCACTGGCCATCGCCTGAATATCAGCATTATGGGGTTGCCACCACGCGCGGCAAGTCTGATAATGGCCCGGCGGGCCAGGGCGGCCGCGGGGAAGCAGCCATGCAAACTTATTGATCCGGAAAATAAGCAATCTTTATCCGGATATTAGATGGACGCTCGGCCGACCGCCAAGCCGCAGAGTATCTATAGACCGAGTTACAGCGCCGCGCCGCAGCCCACAGCTCCTCGCCAAGCTAGCGTCATCATACTTGCTAGGCTAAGTGCGATTCCGCCAATGTCAAGCTTCTTCATAGGATTGTAATGCCAATCCTCCGATGTAAGAACACACAGTAGAAACCAAGAGCTACTAGCACACTCCTCTAATTTCATCATCAGACAGAAATAACAACATAAAACAACTTACAGGGATAGTGCCACCTCGCGGGCAAATATAGAGCTTTTGGTGTTTATTGGTAGGTTAGCGTGTCCGATGTCACCTGCAAATCCTGATTCCCAAAACTTGCCCCATTAGATAAAAAATACATTTGCAACTTAAATGATTGACAGGCATTCGTAAAATTGGAGTCGCCTCCTCACTATTTTGAATCACTTCTGTGCGGACTATAATTTTCTTTTGATTATTGCAAATTCAAAATCACCATTCCGTCAGTAAACTTTTAAATTCAAATGCATATGCATTATGCATCTAATTATATTGTCAACAACGATAGTTTCTTTTCATAATAAAACAGCTAGAATGACTATGGCACGACTTTGGACCATAAAAGTTAAGTGACATTACCTTATAACGCAGATACTTGTAAAAGTCAAGTTTCGGCGAATTCATACGCTTTCGCTTTGGACGCGCTACTTGGGCACGTAACAGTTGCGCCAATTTGACAGCAAAACAAGATGAGAACAGCCATCTGGGATTGAGTGCTGAGCTAAGCTGAAACCAACGTTTTGGAGTCAATAAATACAAACAAACGTTTTGCTGATACATTGCTTTAGGGCAAGCTTAAAGGGAATGTTTCACGTTAACATTAGATTTGAGTTGAGATGTCCATTTTGCTGGATTTCCATAGAAATTAAGTAGTGTAGAAGTTAAAACACCCACAGAGGTCCAATCGAAAGTAAATTTGAGTTTGGTTTTGACCTCTGCACAAAATAAGGCCTAGTGATTAGTAATCGCCTCTTAAAGCCGATGTCGTCATCTCTCTTTATCAAATGTTGATGAAAGTTAGACTTGTTTTACCTTCGGTATATATAGCCAATCACTAGTCATACATATTGCAGCTTGAAGGTATTTTCTATGTCCAAAATTCCTTCATACTGACGTCATCAGCCCAAATACTTAAAACTTTAGTTTCATGAAATTGAGCACTGATTTGTTGAACAAATGTCAGAAATCGATGATTCGGCAAGCATTCTTCATATTTGCACCACAGCGGCGTACATTGGACAACTTTCAGAGAAGTGAAACATTCCTTTAATCCCCATCATTCATTTCATTACTAATTAGAAATCCTCCGAACGTGGCAATACCCTTTTAAGTCGCGATAAATTCGCTTCGTGACGTTACATGATCCAGTGACGTCACGGGGATGTCAGGCCGTGGGCGATGAGGGACGAGGCGGCGACGGCAGCACAAATGGTGACCGGAACCGCCTGGCCCCGGGCGACCCGCGACACCCGCCACCGGCACTGTAGAGGTCACGGTGCTGAGCGCCTTCTGAGAAAACAATGGCGGCGATGGTGGGCCGTGAGCCACGACGTTCGACACGGCGTAACAGACGACCCTGGCACTGCCTGCCTCAGTCGCCGTGACATTTCATTAACGGCTCATAATCGCAGCCATCTATTCAGGAGATAAAGTTTATCCATTTCACCGTTTTCAATAATTCATGCCATTAACATAATGTAATTAAGTTCTAGCGAAATCACGTGACCACCGCATATACGTCACGGATTGAACATGATACCGAAATGACAGCGAATAGACAGCCAGTCGCCCAGCACGTTAGTCAGCGACTGACAGCTAATCTCACGCGGCTTGCCATAGACGATAAGAACGTAGGTTTCTTACCACAATACGAACGGAGGTTACTTACAGGCACGTAGGCAGGATTTTTTTTAGGGGGGTGCACGTCACTAAAAATCAAATTTTGCTCCTCAGCCATACTGCTGCTGACCGCGAGGGGGGGGGGAGAGGTAGGTCGGGTGTGTCAAGAGAATCTCCCATTTATCGTGGTGTGATAATATGTTGTTCAGGGGGATGGCCCCCGTGACCCCTCCCCCTTGGCTACGTCCCTGGTTACTTAACACAATAAGAGCGGAACATCGCACTGCTCTCAAGCGCTCACACGCGGGGGCAGCAAATATGGCTATCGACACGCCCCAGGGCTGCACTAGACACATCCCCACTGAGTCACGAGTCGCTCGGGGGCTGCGCTGGGTTCATCTGCGACTGAGTCATGACGGCAGCGACTCTGGCCAGGAGTCGCTTGAGGGCTGCTTTGGATGCCTCGAAGCTGCTCGGAGCGACCGGCAACGAGCCGCTGAAAGCCGTTGACTGGTTCGAACGGCCGGTGCATTATGCGGGGTGATACTCTGCAGACTCCTTCACTGCGGGCCAATAGACTTCCTGGAGGGCTGCCTGACCTTTGACCGACCACCGCATTGACGACCATAGAAATGCAGGCTCAAAGGCTGCCGCATTCCTGAGGCCGCGGCCCGTCATGTGGCTGTACAGTATACAGCCACCTGGCGTCACACCGGACATGTATGGCCTCTGGGGAAAGGAGACTTCGCAGCAGGGTTGGTTGACGCAACGGTTGACATTTAACTGTCCGCAATCTTTCTCAGGGAAAGTCACGTTTCTTAAATGGTCACGTTTCTTAAATAATTTGTCACCGCACACAGCCATCAAAATATCTGATGAATACCTGTCACAAGTTGCTAGGTTTAGGATTTTCGATGTGTTGCTCAAGAATAAGATCAAATGATTTCATTCAATTAGCTGGCGAAGGGCTTCATTAGTGTGCATTGACAGTGTGCATCGTTAGTGTGCACCACTAGTGCATCGTTTTATAACATCATGCAATGCACGACAGAGTTTATGTGCCGGCACGCATGAATAAATAAGCAAATAAATAAATAAATAAACAAATAAATAAATACATGAATAAATAAGCCATGAATAAAGGGGTTTGATTTGACGCAAGTGAGGCCAATCCAAGCCACTGTTCGGACAGCATCAATACAGTGGGCGTGTACCATCCGTCACCACAGACGGCTGGCAGGGCAGGCCGACAACGTCAGTACTACGAGTACCATCTCTGCTTCAGATACCACAGACGGGCTGGCAGGGCAGCCGACAGCCGTCGGAGTACTACAGTTATCACCTCTTGCTTTAGCACCAAGACGGCTGCAGGGCAGGCCGACAGCCGTCAGTATACAGTACACCTCTGCTTAGTATACCACAGACGGCTGCAGGGCAGGCCGACAACCGTCAGTACTACAGTACCGCCTCTGCTTAGTACCACCAGACGGACTGGCAGGGCGGCCGACAGCCGGTCAGTACTACAGTACATCTCTGCTTATACCACACGGCTGGGCAGGGCAGTGGCCGACAACCGTCAGTACTACAGTACGCCTCTTTAGTACCACAGCGGCTGGCAGGTCAGGCCGACAGCCGCAGTACTACAGTTACCATCTGGACTTAGTACCACAGACGGCTGGCAGGCAGCCGACAGACGGTCGTTACTACAGTTCACTCTGCTTAAGTACACAGACGGCTGGCAGGGCAGCGACAGCCTTTCAGTTACGTTACAGTATCACCTCTGCCTTATGTAACCACAGACGGGCTGGCAGGCAGGCCGCAGCGTATACTACAGTTACAGCTCTTGCCTGTAGTACCCCACAGACGGCTGGAGGGCAGGCCGGAAGCGTTCAGTACTTACAGTACCTCTACTGCTTTAGTACACAGGGACGGCTGGCAGGGAGGCCGACAGCCGTCAGTACTACAGTATCACTCCTTAGTACCACAGACGGCTGGCAGGCAGGCGACAGCCCGTCAGTACTACAGTACCACCTCTGCTTTAGTACCACAGACGGCTGGCAGGGCAGGCGACAGCCTCAGAGTACTACATACCATCTCTGCTTCGTACCACAGACGGCTGGCAGCGGCAGGCCGACAGAACGTCAGTACTACAGTACGACCTCTGCTTAGTACCACAGACGGCTGGCAGGGCAGGCCGACAGCTGTCAGTGCTACAGTATCACCGGCAGACGCAGCATCACCTTTGTTTAGTATGCTGGTGAGCTGCAGACACATCAGCCACGCCTCCCACCAACAAACCGAGCCGCCGTGCCTATTCAGGGCGCAGTTAGTCCGAATCTCCGCACTATATTTGTCCAGCTGACTGTATCCGCCCCATTTGGCCCGCGATTGGCGCATCTATCTATACTAGCATCTGCCCAGCGCATCCACCAACGGAGCTTCCGATCGGCGCATCGTGCCGCCAGCTATTAATCAAAGCGTCAATCTGTTGTCTTTCCTTATCTGTAGAAGTTGAACACGAACCTTCGATCGGACGAAATCGAACAATCTGAATGAAGGAACAGTATCAGTAATTTAGGAATGTATGAAATGTGACAAAGGTGCCACTTATTTTCTGTAACGAGGCTGTAATTTGACTCAATTTTGTAATTACAATGTGATGGACCACAGCCAGTTTTGTAAGACGTTTTCATGTAGCATTTTCAGGTATTGAATACGATAAAATTATTTTGACTCTTATGACACGAAAATGAGGTAAATATGAGGATTTGAGTTGAAGGGTGCCGCAACTATAACTAGGCTACGTGATGCGCTTAACCTCTGGAAAAAGCCTCAACCAAAATGATCACTCAATCCAACAGTGTGTGTAGGTAGAATAAAAAATGAGGACACTACACGGTACACACCCAGTGAGTAAGTGACGGAAAACTGTGAAACGGAACGCGCAAACCGCAAACACAAAGCAAGACCGGACAAAACAAAAACTAAGAAACGGACGAACGTGAGCACGAAAATGAAAAACCTTAGACATGTGGCACGAATCGTCGCTCAGGACATCCTGCAAACTAAGGGCGCTGAAAAAACTTCCGTTCATTACAAAGATAGCGGCAAGAAGCGACAACGAGGCGCAGTAGATGGCAGCGCGCTATCTCTCTCTCAGGGGCTCAGGGGCTACTATATGGCGTTTTCCCCGCCTCCCTCCACATCCGACTCAGACCAAATGACAGTTAAAGCCGGACATCTACCCGCCGCAGTCAGGATCACGCACGTACAGAGAATAGCATACTTCAACCACAACACTATAGCGCCTGGTAAGTGGCCGTGAAGCGCACCCTTAAGAATAGCATAGTTCAGCCCCAAGACTATAGCGCTTGGTAAGTGGTCTTAAACCCAGCGGTTCGGCGGCGCGGCAGTACCATAACACCACACCACCATGGTCAATGTCTCAGTGATAAACCACAAACGTTCCCACAGGTGGCGACAGAAAAGTTGGAACGACATCACCATGCATGTAATGCCGATCGACGGCGCGGTGCTGTGCCTTATCGCTAAGGACTGGCGCAGTGACGCGCAGCGGACGCTTTAATCATGCAGAGACGTGACGTCGGCAGTTAGACGTAACGACTCCATCTGGCCGCAACCGGCAGATACCGCCGGATCCATCTGTGAGGCGATGTAACGGCGGCGGCGACCATCAGCGCCAAGATGGCTGTCATGCATACGTTTGGAGGCGTGTGTCGGATGGATGGGAACGACGGCGGCAGTGATGTGGCGATGAACGGTCCGGCGTCGCCGCCATGCCGCGCCCCATGAGTCCGATCAGTGATCATTGACGTACACGCTGAACATCCCGCCTATCGCCAGTCGGCAGGTCCGGCGAGCGATGAGTCTAATCAGTGAGTCACAGACGATTTTCAATTCAGCAGGTGGCGAGCGATGCTGCAATTCGGCAGGTGACTGCAGCGAAGGCAACAAACTAACTGATCCACGTCCTTCTGCTGAGTGTTGATGCCTCGATCGCGTGCACTGGCTGCGTCATCATGCAAGGCAGAGATCAGCCGCCTGAGCTGTCTGGACGCTGCAGTGTGGCTGGCAGACGTCACCACCCCTCCCCCTCACTGTCCCCCCCACCCCACCTCCATCAACACAGTCACAGGCAAGGCAGCTTAATGTCGCAGGGTCACGAGGAAGCCGACAAACACCTCTGCCGGACGCCGGCGCCGCATCACGCCGGGAATCCCAGCCATGTCCGGCATAATCCGGCGCTCATACAGACCTGGCGGCCGGCACAAATGACTCGCCTAATCAGACCCCCGATTCTGAAGGTAAGGGACGCAGGGACTTCCTGCGATGCAGGGACTTCTTCCGACGCAGGAACTTCCTAGGATGCAGGGACTTTCTAGAACGCAGAAACTTCCTAGGATGCAGGGACTTCCTAGGACGCACGGATTTCCTAGGACACAGGAACTTCTTAGGATGCAGGGACTTCCTAGGATGCAGTGACTTCCTAGGACGCAGGGACTTCCTAAGAGACAGGGACTTCCTAGGACGCAGGAGCTTCCTAAGACGTCAGACGGTATTAATATTCCCCATGAGCGGGAATACAACGGCAAACGGTAACTAAATGGGATAGTTCACCCGTTAAACTTTACCATTGGGTTTTAAACTGAGATAGCAGATTTGTAGAGCAGATCAAAAAATGGGATATGGTGAAAAAGTTACCTCGCTACCCTAAGTAGTTTCGAGACAGGACTACAGTAGTTAGTACAGTAAGTAGGACTACAGTAAGTAGTTTCGAGACAGTAGTGAGCCCCTTTTAGAAGACGCTTGTTCGTGCCCCAATCGGAGCACGAAACTTCGCCGGAGGTATGTCACACCCGCTGACATAAAAATTGCGTCATATGCAGATTCTGCTACAAACTAGCCGTAACCATAGCCATTAGTAAATAGTACCAATTGTTATTACCACCGAGTCGGTTAAGTGACTGCCGAATGGGCTAGTTAATTTAATGTATGCATTAGTATTTGTATTTTGGGTCATATGCATGTCACACAATGCCATGCGATATGTTTAGGTCATACAGGAGAACAGAGAAACGTGCCCATTTTTCGAAGGATATCCATGGATCTTCCAAACAAATGCATTGTTCGTTATTTCAGCTGAAAATACAACGTACCTACAACCAAATTTAAAGACAACTTCAATTCGACCAATTCCTTTAAAAGACGCATTCTGTTTAAAAGGACGCGAGGCGAAAGCATAATGAACAACTTCACTGGAGTAGTTAAAAGCAGAGCATACTAATTACAAAAAAATCACCATAGTTCTCATCACCATCTTGAATAATAATGCAAGAGCTTTACGATCCTAGACAGCTAACACATTAATATCTTACAAATTAGACAGACGGATAATGTTTTACGGGACAAATTACGTTGTTTCATTTCCTGTCTGCCCTTGTTGGCTAGCTATTCATTTGTAACGTAACCAATTGTATGCCTCTCATTATCAAGCCATATATGTTTTGGGCTGCACCATCTAGTTATCTTAGTGGTGCAGCATGGTACAGGGTGTCCAAATAAAAAACATACTCTGGATTTTAGCTCGTGCTTTAATATGCACGCGCCAATCTCGAACTTGACATCGTTCATCAACTTTTGGAAGGTGTAGGCTAAAACTGATGACTACATAAATAAGTCCTAAATGGTTTTCATATTGAAAAGGCGATTTGGTAGGAGGCCTACATTTCAGAAGCCTCCCCAAAAATGTCAAAATATTGAGTTTCAATTTCAACGCCTGGAAACCTGCCTTAGTATGCACCGGACAGCTTTGTGTTGCACAAATAATCTGAAGACGGTACCTTTCCGTACAAAGTGGTGCCTGTTTTAGCGTTCTATGTCCAGTAGTTTCTGAGCACCGAGGTCTATACTGAAAGTGATAATTGTGTTGTGTTAAGGTCATTACTTTCCGCGTGACACGTGTTTCGGTCTGAACGCCATGTAATACGCCAGGCTAATCTATTTCTACATGAAACGTGTTTATCGCATGCCGCTGCGATCCTTGGTTCCATCTATCCGGGCGGGATCCACGCAAGCGTGCCCGTTCCGCGACTTCAATTTTTTTTTCCTTTTGTTTATAACGAATGGCGCCGCGGCGCAGCGCCGACGGCGGCACTGTTGATCGCATCTGACCCACCTTGAATACGACCACTGCTGAATCAAAGGCCACGATTCGTGAAAAATTCTAGCGCGTATCTTTTTGAGTATCTTTACTTAAAGCTTTGAGCAATGTTGAAACTCAATATCTTGAAAGAAAAATTCGTGAGGCTTTCTGAAAGTATAAGCTATCCACACACCACCTTTTCAATATCAGAAAACATCTCAAAGGGCTTATTTTTGTGTTCATCGGTTTTGTCACATTCCAAACTATAAACATGATAAGTTTCGAAAAAATTGTCACGTGCATATTAAAACGCGAGCTAGAATCCAGAGCATGTTTTTTATTTGGACACCCTGTATATGCGAGGATATGGAGCGGCGGCTAATATCTGATAACACAGCAGCCGAGCCCTGTGGCAAACTCATTTTCTCCGGCGCGAAACTGACACTCCGCAGTTTCACATCCAACGAAATTGTTTTCTGTTCAGCGGTTCGTGTTACTGCGTTCATTGTTTAATCATACTTCAATAGTATAGCATGTCAGTCAGCGAAACAACAGACAGGCGGGGCATTCCAGGACAGATCGACAAGGTACCCCCTTGTCGATACACCCTACAACTCAGATTTCGATAAAAGTCCGTTATAGGGGTTATCTGGGGCGCTGAATCGCGCTGTGCAAGTTCCAGCTAGATTAAACTAACGGTGCCCGACGTATAGCCTCCGCATTTTCGGTCGAGGCACCCTTGACATGGACTTTTAGCCAATTAGTCAATAACTCCACAACCAAAAATTATCCAATTCCTAGAAAATTCATACGATTTCTCGAATCGGCAATGAAGATAAGGAACATCATTTCCAGAACACAGTTTGTATTTTTTTGATGATTCTTGCTGAGAATGAACCTTGACCTAGTGGTGACCTGAACTGACTTCAAACGAGCGCAGTGTAAAATACTTTGTTTTATTTTTATAATATAATTAAGGTAAGCTGTCTGTGCATAGGGTAAAAAGTTGCGAGCACAGCCTACTTTTATAAATGTACTTTGTTAATTCATCAAATTAGCTCGTATTTCTCTTTTCACCAACACAACAAGTGATTAATTTGTCCATGATGCCAGTTTGGATGCGCTATGTGTCACGTGTAGGTTTTAACACCTGCATACTAAGCAAACTTAGAGATAGCTAGAGTAAATTATATGATTTAACAGATTTTGTTTTGGCTCAATGAGCTCTGCCACAAGTCAGCTGAGTCATCTGAGGTCACCACAGAACTCTTAGGCACCAACAATACCTCTTAATATAAATGTAGATAGAGACTGTACCAAATGTACACCACTGGGTTTCGTTTACGTCGCATTCTTCTCGCTAAAATACTGCAACAATGACTATTAATTCACCAACATGGACTATTGACCAAAGTGCAAAACTTTGATAGTTGACGTTAAAACAGTCACCACTAAAACCAATTTCTTTTATATCGGAGTGCCTTAGAGACGAGACGAACACGGATGGTGATCAAAATTATATCTCTATGTTTATCTCCAAGCGTTATTCACGAAATGGTTGAAGTTGTTCGTTGTTACTAGTAAAAACAGTTTTTCGTGCATAACATTTCTATTAATTAAATAATATATTCAAAAATTTTAACACTTATAGCGTTTTGTCTTGCAAGAGCGCTCCCGAAATGTTAGTGACCTGTTTACGTCAATTCAAAGTGTTGACCTTGTATCAAGGTCATATGGTGACATTAGTAGGTCATGTGATATCTAGCGACGAGAATCGCGAACACAAACCACAGTGGTGTAATTTCACGTCTCTATTTATATTATATTAAGAGTTTGTGGCAAAATGTTGCTGGTGACCTCGGATGACCTCAGCTGACCTTGCAGAGGTCACTGTGCAACAATTTCACCTGTTAAATCAATAATTTCATTCTAATTAATCTCACCGAAGTGCTATATTGCAGCTAAAACCTACGCGTGCACATAAGCCGCATTCAGTCGCCCATTCATGGGACCAAAGATTAATTGCCCTGTGGCGAACTAGAGAAAACGATTTATTTGAGCAATTAAAAATACATTTATAGAAGAACCACCTATCTCCAATTTGTAATCCTGGGCAAGACAGCTTACCAAAGAATTATTATAAAATATAAAACAACATATTTTCACTGCGCTCGTTTTAAAGGTCAGTTCAGTCACCAGAGGTCAAAGTCATTTAATCAGGAATCTACAAACAATAAAACTGTAGCCTGAATGAAGTTTCTACTTCACTTGCCATTCAGAAAGCATGTTTTCTAGGAATTGGATAATTTGTGTGATTATGCTAATTGTCTAAAGTCATGCAAGTGCCCTCCACGAAAATGCCGAAGGGCTATAACTCAGCAGCCGTAGCTCCAATCAAGCTGACACTCGTCAGTAGCGCGATTCAGCGCCCAGAATACCCCTGTAACGGAAATTTATCGAAATTGGGAGATGGAGGGTGTTAATTTGGGGTTTTCGCTTGTCGATCTGTCCTGGAATGCCCCAGGTGTGATTAAACCGACATGAAAACGTGGAGTGGGCGATGACACAAAGGGATGAAACCAGCGTGTTCTGTTCTGTGGCTGACAGAACCAGTGGCTCTAAGGCTGAAAACCAGCGTCTCTAATACTGACATAACCAGCGGCTCACTGACGGAACCAGCAGCTCTGTGGCTGACGGAACCAGCGTCTCTGATACTGACGAAACCAGCAGCTCTGCAGCTGATATAACCAGCAGCTCTATGCCAGACGGAACCAGCAGCCCTGTGGCCCTCACGTGATGCCACAGACACACCGTCACGTGAGCCGGAGTCACACCGTCACGTGAGCCGGAGTCACGGATTCCACGATCGATCCAAGTAAGCGGCTCAAGCGTGGACGATGTTTCAACGAGACACACTAAACTATATTTAAAATAATGTATATTAAGCCTTTGCTTATCTGTGACGTCAATGGGTCCTTTAATGTAGCCTGAAAATGCCTGTATATCACATTATAAACATATCCTCACCTTTCGTCAATTACCTGTCCATCACCTCTCAGTTGTCATCACTCGACATATCACATCCGTCACCTGTATATAATGTCACCAACCAACATCGCACATCCAGCACGACGCCGCCTCTACTGGAAAAACTCCGCAGTTACGGTCTTCTAACTGAGCGATCCAGCCGACAACGCCACTTCCCAGATCTATCCTCGCCGCAGAAGCAATAAAGTCCATTGGACAGCTTTAAATATGAACAAGTCGAGCCAACTTTGCAGTCGGCTAGTCACCAGCGGCGGCAACTTGGCGCGATAGTTTGCGGCGTTAAATACCGGGCCTGATTGTCGGCATCGCAGCGGAGGGGCGAGCCGTCAATAGCAGCGAAGGGCGGGAGTCTGCCGACGTCACCCCGCTGAGACACACTGAGACAGCCGAGACGAGCGGACTTGTGAGTTATCCGACCCTGTCCCCGGACACCTTCCGACGCGACGACGGACCATTCACCATCGCAATGATATCTCTGTCCCCCGTGGGCGGCTGGAGGGGCGGCGCAGCTGCTCATTATGCCCTGAGGCTGCTATTCCGCGGCTCATTTCGGCCACGGGAGCTTCGTCGGCGGATCTGACGTGTATGAACGACTGGCCGACGGTCGCCTCAACGCTGGCTGGGTGGGGACTGCGAACAGCATGCCGTGCGGACTGCGGACGATACGCCGGGCGGACTGCAGACTGCGGACGGTACGCCGTGCGGACTGCAGACGGTACGGCGGGCAGAGTCCGAACTGCGGACTGTACGGCGGGCAGAGTGCGAACTGCGGACGATACGCCAGCCAGAGTGGGGACTGCGGAGTGCGGACGGTACGGCGGGGAGGTGACTGACAGGTGCGGTCACTGGTCAGACGTGGGACTGGGGAATTAGCTGGGTAACATGAGCACGGCGGTGATCTGCAACACGATCGAAAACAGCGCTGTCACCAACTCCATCCGTTGGTTGGGAATTCGATATTGCCAAGTCCGCTCAGTTTGGACTACATGGAACAAGAACATTTAAATGGACCCAGATGCAATTGAATTATGTGACTGATAGGCTTTTGAATAGGGAGAGTAATGTATCTCAAGACCATTATAAATCGCTACATTGGCATTTGATGACTGAAAACCAACACCAGACAACTGTCCTCCGACTACAGCCCGGTTCCGCCTCTGGCTCCAGTCCTAGCTCCGGGGTTATCTTAGCTGGGCTCCGGCTCCGGCTACAGTTAGGCTCGGGCTCTGGCTCCGACTTCAGTCCTAGCTCGGGCTCTGGCCCCGGCTACAGTCCTAGCTCGGGCTCTGGCCCCGGCTCCAGTCCTAGCTCGGGCTCTGGCTCCGGATTCAGTCCTAGCTCGGGCTCTGGCCCCGGCTCCAGTCCTAGCTCGGGCTCCGGCCCCGGCTTCAGTCCTAGCTTGGGCTCTGGCTCCGGCTCCAGTCCTAACTCCAGCTCTGACCCTGGCTCCAGTCCTAGCTCCAGCTCCGGCTTCAGTCCTAGCTCCAGCTCTGGCCCTGGCTCCAGTCCTAGCTCCAGCTCTTGCCCTGGCTCCAGTCCTAGCTCCGGCTCTGGCTCCGGCTTCAGTCCCTCTGGTCCCGGCAGCTGACCGTTCCGGTTCACGTCAGCTCAAGACAGCTGTCCAGAAATCACGGGTCAGCTGCCCCGTTCCCATGCAATGTTGAGGCCTGAGGGCAGCGGCAGCTGGACAGGCTCCGGGTTAACTCAACTGGAAAGAGTGATCCGGGACACACCCAGACAGTTCCTGGGTTTGATACCGTCCAGCAGCCTCACCCAAAACCAAGCTTTCTAGATTTCCAGTGAAATTACAAGTTTCAATGCATTAGCTGAATGGCGGAGGAGCCAAGCCGTTTTTCGCAGAAGCATTGGAGATATAAAATGATACGTTTAAATTCAGGGTGTTCCCAATGTCATGTCATGAAGTGACCAGTGAGACTGTACTGCTCATTTAAATATTTTGCATGCGGTTCATTTGAGTTCCCCAATGCTCTGCCGAAAACAAAGGAGTTAACTTTTCAGCAATCATTTGTTCCTAAATATTTTAAACATGATATATATATAGTATCTCTGATATATATATATATATATATATATATATTAGTAATTATATATTGTGTGTGTGTGTGTGTGGTGGTGTGTATGTAGTGTTCATCATTCTGTCGGTATCGGGTTGCCCGCCCGGTGCCGGCCGGCGGAGCGTAGAGCCCGGCTTGCCGGCCGGCGATCAGTTCTGTGCCTGGGGGCGGCCCGTCACGTGATTTCCGCGAGGCGGCGTAAAGGGGCTGCTGGCGCCCTGACGAGATTGGTCCGGGGAGCGAGACGGGTCGGGTGCGCTCCTCTGTCCCTTCTGCTGTTCGGTTACTTTGTCTCTGCTGTTGGTCGTTGGTTTGTTCTCTGCTGCTGTGCCTTTGCTGGTGCCATGGCTGGTCTTGGTTTTCGTTCGCTGATTTCATTCCTCTCTTAATATAATTTCTTCTCGGTTCAATATGGGTTTAGAAAGTACGTGACGGACAGTCTATACGGTCGGCCAACCGGATTTCCGGTCACACATTTCCAGATCCGGTCACAAAGACCGGAGGACGACCACTCGCTGTGCTCGGTGGAACCGGCCGGTGACAATACATACCGACTGGTCGGTGTGGTCACTGGTCAGTCACTACGGCGGCGCCACCCACTCTGGTCACTACGTGTCGGACGTGTTCAGCGTCGGCAGGGACCACTGGTTCCACTACGATGACCGTCGCGTCAGCTGCGTGGGCGAGGCGTATGTGCTGGGGGATGGTCACCAGAAGAATGACTACATCTTCTTCTACATGCACGAGGATCTGCGCAGCCAGGTAGCGGGCGCCGAGTCTACCTGACGGCCGACAGGCATACGGCAGGTGGCGGGCGGCGGACCGCAGTCCGCAGTCGGCGCCGGTCCCATCCTGAAGGCCGCGCCGGTCCTGTGCTGAGTCAGGCGGCGATCCGTGCAATGGATGTACCAGTGCAAAGTCGTCAAACTATGTATGTAAAAATGTTTACAGGATGAAATAGTGTTGGAATACTGCCTAATATACGTTTATTACGATTAAATCCTTAGAGCACTACTAAGCTTTACACAAAAGATAAAACAAAATTGTCTAGCACAAATCGATTTAAGCCAGGTGTTGTGTGCCTCATTACTCGTTGAGGTAAACAAGAGAAAAAGCCACCCGAGAAACGACAAGGCACAACTTTCATCGCATCGCGACAATGCAACCGATAGTACCTGGATTTGTCAACTTTACACAGCTGTACACACTGCGTACCTTTTCTCAATGCGAATCGGCGTCTGTTCAGCTCAATTCGGCATATCTCATTTAAACCGACAGCAGACATGACTGTTTGACGTGTATGCATCTCACATCGGCATAACACACTCCCGCGGCAAAGGCATTACAAATTGACAGTGCACGGTGCACTGTCGATTTGTAATGCCCTTTGCCGCGGGAGTGTGTTACGCCGAATGTGATATGCATACTGCCAAACAGCATGTCTGCTGTCGGTTTAAATGATAAATGCCTAATTGAGCTGAACAGACGCCGATTCGCATTAAGAAAATGTGTGTACATTGACATGAGTGGGCAAAGCGCCGAGGGCGCCGTGTGGACGTGATCCTTGCCATTGTAATCAGCGACTCCACGTCCGCGCGGTAAGGCCTAGCAATATAAACCGAGTAACTGCCAATGGTACCACACTGATTTTGTTAGCTTTGACAACTTGTTTGACAAATAGCGTGCCCTTCACAGCACGCAGTTCAAACATACTTGTTTGCAGGTACGGAAGAGGCCTCGTTACAGTGTATGAAGGGTTAGAGGCGTGGTCTGACGCTGTTTACCTGCAGTCAGCGCAGTATGTGATGAGCCGTTCCCTCGGCAAACGATCCAATCCTCGATATCGAGCCCTCCTTCAGGGACTCGCAAGCGCACGCCAGTGAATGGGTCGTGTGGTGCCCTCGTAAGCCAGTGACTGCACCACGGCAGGACTTAACGAGCACTACGCAATACACATACTAAGAATGAGCGAGTACCTAACGAACAAACTTGGGAATTAACGAGCACAAGGCATCCTTCAGTCAAAAACTATCAAAATTAATCACAGTCGTCGTAAGTTAAATTGGATGAAAGCAAGAGTTCGGGGACATTCCGAACATGAGTTCGGGGATAATCAGTGGAGCAGGCCAGATGCAAAAAGACTGTAGTAGCCCGTGGGGAGGTTGCGCAGGTCAAGGTCACGCAAGTCACGGATATTACGACACAAGTGGCATCGTCGCTTAACGCTTACAAAAGCGCGCCGAATATTTTGCCGCGAGGCCTCCCCGGTAGAACTGGATGACCAGGCACATCCGGATGTCCTTATTCATCTAGGGCATTTTTTATTATTCATGCATTCATTAATTCATCTAGGGCATGACGTATTATAGGTCGAGAAATGATAGTGGAATCCAAGCGACCCAGTCAGCAATATGTTGTACAGTCACGTACATATATTCTGTCCACTCATAGGCGTAGGAGCCTATGGGCCAGGGGGCAACTGCCCCCCAACATTTTCGGATTTTAACATTACGCCTATGGACGTTGCATGAAAAAATCGACTTCAAACAGCATTTGCCCCCCAACTTCAAATGAGTTCCTACGCCCCTGTGTCCACTTCATCGATACCACCCGATGTCGATCACCCGGCGAATAAATCCTTCGTGAAAACAGCTAGTAGCAGTCCTTTCGGTGCACTATTCGAATAAACCCTCCATTTCTCTGGGGCGATGTTTGTTCTAGTCTGCCGGAAGCTAGCTTTGAAAGTATACTTAAAAAGCCTTGCCTAAGCGCTCCCGTTTAATTCAATGGCAAAATTGTCCATCGGTGCTGTCTGTCGGTGCTGCACGCAATGAAATCTAATGAAACTATGCATGCTCTCACCCCTGGTACCGGGGACGAGGGCTATAGTTATTGCATTGGAGTCCACTGCGTGCAGCACCGACAGACAGAGACAGAGACAGAGACAGAGGTGGTGTCGATTAAGTGGACCGAACATATGCACGTGACTGTACAATGTACATGAGATGTAACAGCGATCCATCTTCTCTAACGCGATGGAATGATGAGAAATGCATGTCCACAGGTCATCCATTTTAGCACTGATGGAAAAATAAGCGACGCAAAAAAGCGCCCGTGACCAGCAGAACACCAATCCATTAGAACAACGGGCCCACTACAAATAACAATCCCATCATCACAAACTGGGTAGAGCCATTAGCCCGTCCATCGGGGTGCAGCTAAAACTCAGCGCACTCGGTGGCTGCCAGTCAGCGACCGGTGACTCTCAGTCACTGCTAGTGACTCTCAGTCACTGCTAGTGACTCTCAGTCACTGCCGGTGACTCTCAGTCAGTCACTGCTTACGTGACCTCAGTCACGCTAGTGACTCTCAGTCCTTACTAGTATGATCCAGGTCACTGCCGGTGACTCTCAGTCACTGCTAGTGACTCTCAGTCACTGCTAGTGACTCTCAGTCACTGCTAGTGACTCAGTCACTGCCGTTGACTCAGTCACTGCCGGTGACTCAGTCAATGGCAGTGACTCAGTCGCGACTGGTGACTCTTATGACAATGTCTCTCAGTCGACGGGTTGGCGGCCACCGACAGTCCACTGGCAGCGCGAGGCGAGTGCGAGTCTGGCTGGCACGCGTCTGGAAGGTCACGGGCGCCTGAACTCCGCACTGATTGAGTGGGACGTCACGGCGTGGGAGGCTGCCTTCTCGGCACCGCGCACCGCGCCAATACCACCAATCCGGCGAAACACTGCGCCTAAGGCAGTCCTGAGAGACCGACAGTCCTGAGAGACCGACAGTCCTGAGAGACCGACAGACCTGAGAGACCGACAGACCTGAGAGACCGACAGACCGATCGGAGCGGTCCGCTGTAAACCAGATCCAGATCTTCTCAACGCCGCTGGGACCTGAGCGCAGTTCCCGGAACGCAGATAGATCATCGCCGCCCGGTGCGAGAGAGGTGACCGATCTGCGCTGGTCGGCCTGCCGCGGCCGGCACCGGACACCGCTGGGACGGCACACGCACTTTACAACGCGCGGCACGTCCCGGTTACACGAGATTAACTGGCCGCCGCCGCCCGGTCGGTACTGTCAGGCTGGACGGCTCTCTGTGGTGTTTTTACTCCGGAGTTCAGCGGCCGGTGCAGACTGGACGGCCGCTACACGTGTGTACCTCGGCCATCAAAGACTCGCGGCTGGATAGGAATGTTGGCAACGCCGTAAACAGGCTCCGGCCGCAGACTGATTGGCTGGGAGACAGAGACAAAGGAGGCAGGTACAGACACAGAGCGGCGGTGACTGGTCAGCTGAAGGCGCAGCTGAAAGTGCAGCTGAAGCTGAAGGCAAGTCAACCAGTCCAGCAGAGTGGACCAGCGACCCATCCATTACAAACAGGAGACCGGTGAATCGGTCCCACAGTAAGGGACATGTTGTTATTGGAGGTAGTTTCAGGTGAGTTAATCGGCTTAGCGAACCACTCTGACCGGTTGCGTTCCTCACAGTGAAATTATGCACAACCAAAAAACAAATATCACAAACAAATATAAATACAATAATGATGAGTTCGAAAACTACGGACAAGTTTGACCGATCGCAGCAGTCGTGGTAGCATTCGAGCTGATAAAAACCGCACATTCATAAGACGACCAATCAACGCGCTGAGCATTGCATCGGCGCCTCTTTAAATGGAAACATATTTAGTTTTCACGTCAATTGACATAGCTGATATTCAAGATAAGCCTGTGTCATTGCCGATTCAGCTCGCATCATATCAGACCACCGAGCCGTGACAAATCATCAGCTCCCCGGGCATGCGAAGCGCACATTCCAACACGGCGCCTTGGCACGGCTCGACAGCCTAACTAGCGGAATCAGCTGGCGAAAGATAACTGTTGACGACTAATGACAGGGCGCCGTGTTTTGTAAGTCCGCCCCCGACGAAGTCAAGGAGATTAGCCGCCTCAAAGGAGATGCAAATAAATATTGATATGAAGTGGGACTGTCTTTAATGTTCAGGGAAAAGTGAAATTGACTTGTTTTGAACTGTCTATGATCAGCAAATAATGAAACTGTGTTGTTTGGCACTGCGGCGGAAAGTTCGAAGAGTGATCTCTTAGGGAGGCTCCATTAACTTCCTACGAAATAACATATCATTATGCGCCCATCTTGAGCAGAAAATATAGCGTCCATTGGCAGACCCATTATTTCCGATACCTTGGGGATTCCGAAAGTTAAGTGGGTTTCTATACCACCTGACACAAACAGGAACATTAACAATCCACTCTTTAAGGAGGTAGTCCATAGTTTCAGCACAGCACGCCCGGACAAACACGCCCCCAGACAGCGACAAAGTGCATCCCTGGCAGTTTGGAATAAGCGGCCTGCAACAGTCGAAGGGCGCGCGTTTAGGTACAGAAACACGGTGAACAAATTACAACCGCCGCGCGTCGAGTAAAACACCGTATGTGAGGATGTTTCTGAATACAGGAACCCACACAGGTTACTGTAGAGTTCGAGGTGGAACAAAACAACGTGAGGCGCAGGAACGTGAGCGGCGGAGCGTACAGTCACGTACACATGTTCTGTTCACTTTATCGACACCACCTCTGTCTTTGTCTATGTCTGTTGGTGCTGCACGCAGTGGAATCCAATGCAATTACTATAGCCCTCGCCCGCAGTATCGGGGGCGAGGGCATAAATATATAGTTTTATTAGATTGCACTGCGTGCAGCACCGACAGACAGCACCGATGAACAATGTTGACATGAATTAAACGGGAGCGCTTAGGCAAGGCTTTGTAAGCATACTTTCAAAGCTAGATTCCGGCAAACGAAAACAAACATCGCCCCAGAGAAATGGAGGGTTTATTCGAATAGTGGGTAGTGGACTGAAAAACTGCTACTAGCCGTTTTCACGAAGGATTTATTCACCGGGCGCATCGACATCGGGTGGTGTCGATGAAGTGCACAGAACATATGTACGTGACTGTACGTTTCAAACGTTCTCTCCGTGCACGTTCCGAACGTTCGTGCCCTTTATTTTGATATGGCTTGCTGACAGATAAATGTAATTTTCTCGACGAGCTCAATGGGCCAATTTAAGCAACGAACTTGAAAAGAAATTGGGGCATTCTACGACATTTGGACCAGTCGAAAACACTCTCATATCTCACTTTTTATTAAAAATTTATATAAAGTTATCTTGGGTCCTGAATTTAGCTGTGGCAATATTGGCTTGATCTGACGTCAGGTTCTCGTGATTAAACCCGCGCCTGCAGGGGGTTCGCGCCGAAACGAACCTGCAGGGGGTTGATTTCCGCCCCCCGTGAGATCTCCAAAAACTACGCAAACGTAGCGAACAAGCGGGAAAACGGCTTAGATAGCTCTAGCAAGCTCTATCGAAAGTATTTCAGCTTTTCTTGGTCAGGTCACAATTGAGGTCACCGTGGTGCACCGAAGGTCAGATTGTTCCGTTTTAGGACTCTTATTTAGGAACTGCTTTCCAGAAACCCCCAATATCTCGGAAACTATGATATTGCTAGGAGCAAAACGATTAAGAGACAATCGATAGCCATTGAAATTTTGCAATCGCATGTGTGTCCTCAAATATTGATCTCAGATCAGTAGTTTTGGCTCAGAGTCATTGAAAGGTCAAACATACGTGTTTTTTAGCAAAAACAGTTTTTCGTGAAATGCATTGTCACCTAAGAAAGATAGGGTAAACATTTTGACGCCATGTGTTCTCTCATCTGATCGCACTTTGGAAACATTATATACGGTGACCTGTAAGGTCAACGTTCAAAATTTGACCTAAGGTCAAGGTTCATTTGGTGTGACCCACGGTAGGTCATGTTTGCATATGGGCAAACGGCGGCCATACTAGACGAAGCACATTTGGGTGTCAACTAATCGTCTCTATTCTCTTTTCGTATCAAGAGTTTTAGCAAATCAGTTGCTTAATGACCTCAGATGGACTCAGATGACCTTGTAGAGATCACTGGACCAACAATTGCCCTTGGATCACTTCTATAATTGAGCTAAAATAGCATTAGTGTCTTTGGAAAGAATTACGCCTGATCCAATCGCATGATTGTATGAAAGGGAAACATTTGTTTATTTTCCCATTCCACTTTATAATGGGGAGGTTCAGGAAATTGACCTGACCCTTTTTGGTCACCGATACGAAAAATCCGGGATATACGATTGTTAGGTACTATTTCTATTGAAATCCTGCAAGTTTGGTCAAAAACTTTCGAAAAAAGACTGTGGCTTTGGCAGAACGCAAACATTTTGGAAGGTGAGGTCACTTGACATGGACTTGTGACTGACCTGAGATGACCTCAAGCAAATTTTACAAAGGTGGTAAGTGATGGGCCCCAAAGAGGTGTTACGAAAAATTTGGCGCGCTGGCGCTGCCGCCGTTTCCGCTACTCCTTGAAAAACCTGAGGGGCGGAACATCAACCCCCCTTGCAGTGCGCGGGTTAAGACCTCAGGTATTTTTCGCAGGTCACCCCACATATCATTTTTGGAGTCCGAAATAGTGCATTGACTTACCCAAAGGCCAAACGTCAAAAGAAGACTTGTATGGCTGAATTCGCAGACGAAAGGAGATTCTGTTTCTAAACTTGTTGCGTGACCTTGAATGATCTTGACCCGCGACCCTTTTCTGTTTTCCGTTGACGCTCGTGACTTCGTGAGACCCCGGGTCCCAACCTCTGATGTTAAGTAGCACCCTTGCAGTTCTTCAACATACAACGTGAGTCCTCGGTGCGATGTATATTGCCGTGTCAAGCAGACAGACAAACCAAATAGGAATGACCAATGTGCTGTTTTTCTCTCATATATTCCATATTTCCTCGATATACGTGCGTGTTTTCAATTACCCCCAAGGGTAAGTGGTATCTGCAACTTATGGGTCTGATTTGGACGGGGTCTTCACCACTCGATTTGGCGTGGTCTAAAACGGTGGCGTTGAGAATTGTATCTACTTTGGTCAAATTTAAGTGGATCAAATTGGAACAAAACCACCGGCTTTGCCGGTTTTGGTCCAATTTCGTACACTTAGATTGGACCAAAGTGGGTAAAACTCAACACGGAGCGGCACCGTTTTGGACTAAGCCGGATCGAATGGTGAAGATTCTGCCAAAATCGGTCGAATAGGCCCGGAGCATGCCGTCATCTGCAACGTTTTTGTGTGGTTTTGGTCCAATTTGGTCCACTTAGATGAAATCAAAATGAAAACAACAACAATAATACGGCACCGTTTTAGCACACACCAGATCGAATGGTGAAGACCCCACCCCAATTGGTCACATATAGGTTTGCAGATATCTGTCCGTTGCTCCTCCTCCTTCGGGTAATTCGAAAACACACACGTATGGCGATGGAAAATAGGGGAAAAAACACACTATTTTTATTTGTTGCGTTGTTACGTGTTAAGCAAATATTGACAATAATTTTGCGAAGTAAAAAGTTGAAATCAGAGGTGAACCCGGGGACACACGAAGTCAACAAAAAAGGTCACGAGATCACGTGGTCAAGGTCATTCAAGATCACACAACAAAACCCCAAAATATATTATCAGTTTCATAGCAAATTCAGTCGTGTAAGTCTTTTGAACATTCGGTTAACCCGGGAGTCACTGAGGCGGGGGGGAGCTCCCTGAGGAATATTTAAAATATCTCACGGACTAATGCAGCTATCAACGCCAAACTTCTAGTACCTGTCCGGACAACTTTTTACACCTTCTGTGCAAAAGATTCAATTTTCCCATTTTTTTAGATGAAGCGATGTTAGTGTCGGCACTACACACGATTTTGACACCAAAATCAGCTAAAATTTAAGAGACCGTACAAATTTCATGAACAACACAAAACTAAATCCGAAAACGTGAGAAGATAGCATATGTCAAGAGCTACAACATGGTTATCTCGGATTTTAAAAGTTTTTTTTATTTTTTTTAATTACCAAAAATGATAATTTTCAAAGATATTACAAAAAAGGAATGTGTGTCAAAGAACTATACATAGGCAACTACCATACCAAATTTCAAAATGACATCACTATTTTGAACTGAGTGATGACATCTAAGGTATAGGTAATTAAAGAAATCAAATTTTGATTTGTTTCCAGATACAGACAAATAAATAGCAGCACTGTATGTATGAGAGAAAACCAGTCCAGATAAAAATATATTTATCAATGACCAAATTTGACCTTTTGTGACTCGAAATTGACATTTGCTTGACCTTTACTTCACGTACATTTAGTCAGGTGGTAAAATGAGTATCAATGTCGAGTTCTACATGTAAAATAGTCTGTAAAACATGTGTTGCATGACTTTCGTATAGTTATTTGGCATAGTGACCTAATGTAACCTGACCTTGACATTTGCCAACAATCCCCAAAAACCTCATGCAATATTTGTATCATACCATTGAGAGTACTCAGGGTTATCATGGTTGCAACCGAAGGCTTTGAATGGAAAGAATGGTCCATCACCTCAAATAGCTCGATTTTTACCTTTGACCTGACCTGTGACGTCACCAGTGAACTCTAGGGTAGCACAAGTTAGTTAACGTCGATCAAATTTCCTGGTCTATCGACTGCCGTTTGATTCAGCGCGGTCGTCTTATTGGTTCCGAAGGTACAAGGAGGGGAGGGGCTATACCCCTCAGTGAGTCGTGTTACAGAAATTACTCCAGTGACTGCCAGGTTAAGTGAAATGGGTTATTTTGGCCACCAAAAATACCTCTGCAGCGTGACCCTATACACAAATGCCAGAGATTATAACTCAAAAATCTGATGTCAGATCGAGCTAATATTGCCACATATGAATGCAGGGCCCAAGATAATCGCATAAATCAATTTGAACAAAAGTGAGAGATAAGGGTACATTTTAGGATTCAAAATGGTCGACATTCGTCGAATACCCCAGTTCGCAGTCAACAGTACTTAACAACAATATTTCCATCTTGATACGTAGCTATGCTGAATCCTAAATGGGCATGTGACAGGCTTAAGAAGAAAAAAAATCGCAAAATGGAAACGGTGATTCAGAACATACACTTACGTGCATTCATTCTGAGGCAAAATGCGGTTTGATGATTGGCAACAGGCAGAGGATAGTAAAAATACGTCAGAAGGGACAAACAGTCAGCAATCACTATGGACATGATATGTAATTTCTGTGCTGACTGGCGAGGCAGCGTCAGTCAGTCCAGCGCCGTGCTGATGAAATCCTGCTGCTTATTTGCCATAGCACGGGACACATAAATACAGGGCCATTACACACAAACATGTCATTCAGCGTATCTCGCAGAACCGCCTCCTGCGGTGTTTGACTCCGCAGGGCTAGTTTCTGCCGGGCGTGGAGGACAGGGTACAGCGTTCCACCCGCCGCCCTGCGCTCTCCGACCCGTCTCTCGTCTCTCGTCTCTCGTCTCTCGTCTCTCGTCTCTCGTCTCTCGTCTCTCGTCTCTCGTCTCTCGTCTCTCGTCGTCTCGTCTCTCGTCTCTCGTCTCTCCGTTCTCTCTCTTCTCTCTCTCCTCTCTCTTCTCTCTCTCTTCTCTCTCTCTCTCTCTCTCTCTCTCTCTCTCTCTCTCTCTCTCCTGTCCCTCACCTACTCTGACTCCTCCGAGCTCAACCCTGACTGCCGCCAGCCGGCCCGGCCAGCCGCCAGTTATTGTTTTCCCGGTTTTCAGCGCGCCGCGTGCCGTGCCAGCCGGCGCGAGGCAGGTGAGGTAGGCCAGGCTTCAGCCTCTCCGACCGAGTGGCTTCAGCCGGCGACCGAGTGGCGCGGCGCGGAGAGACAGAAAAAGCCGACCCTCTCTCTCTCGCAGCTCTCCGGTGCAGGCAGACCACCTGCCGCGCCCAGCCGATACCAGCAGACAGCAGACAGCAGACTTAAAACGGCCGGTAATCTGAGGACCGGCCGCACCACACGTCACGTCCGGCAGCACCACACGTCACGTCCGGCAGGACCTGACACGCAGGCTGACACGGAGGCTGACACGGAGGCTGAACGGCTACTGACACGACCTGACACGGTACCTGCACGGAAGGCTGACATCGGTACTGACAGGCCTTGCACGGTACTGAACGCAGGTGACAACGAGCTGACACGGGCGACACGGTACTGACACGGCCACGACACGGTAGCTGACACGGAGGCTGAACACGGAGGCCTGACACGGAGGCTGAACACGGAGGCTGACACGCGTTATAGACACGGTACTGACACGGTACTGACACGGAGGCTTGGACGACGGAAGGCCTGAACGGAGGCTGAGCAACCAGGTAAACTGACACGGTGCTGAACACGGGAGGCTGACACACGAGGCCTAACGCCCTGAACCAACGGTCCTGACACGGTACTGACACGGTACTGACACGCAGGCTGACAACGAGCCCTGACACGTCCTGACACGGTCGGCTGACACGTGTACTGACACGGTATTGAACACGGAGGCTGACACGGAGGCTGACCGGCCCTGACCGCCTGACACGGAGGCTGACACGGCCCCTGACACGGTACTGACCACGGTCCTGAACGGAGACGACACGCGCCCCGCACGGTACTTGACACGGTCCTGAACGGAGGCCTGACCGGAGGCTGACACGGTACTGACACGGAGGCTGACACGCAGGCTGACACGGCCCTGACACGGAGGCTGACACGGAGGCTGACACGGAGGCTGACACGGTACTGACACGGTACTGACACGGTTACTTGACAACGCAGGCTGACACGGCCCTGACACGGTCCTGACACGGAGGCTGACACTAGTCGGAGGCTGTCAGCCCTGACCACGGTACTGACACGGCTTACTGACACGGAGGCTGACACGGTCCTGAAACAAGGAAGGCTGACACGGTACTGCCACGGAGGCTGACCACAGAGGCTGACACGCGGAGGCTGACACGGCGCAGGCTGACACGGAGATGAAGGTCTGAAACGGTCTGACACGGAGGCTGACAACGGGGCTGACACGGTCCCTGACACGGAGGCTGACAACGCCTGACACGGAGGCTGCACACGGCCCTGACACGGAGCTGACACGGAGGCTGACACGGAGGCTGACACGGAGGCTGACACGGCCCTGACACGGAGGCTGACACGGAGGCTGACACGGAGGCTGACACGGAGGCTGACACGGGGGCTGACACGGAGACTCACACGGAGGCTGACACGGTACTGACACGGTCCTGACACGGAGGCTGACACGGCCCTAACACGGAGGCTGACACGGAGACTGACACGGAGGCTGACACCGACAAAGGACACTACATCACACAACACACAGACACCACAACGACAGACAGGCAGCCATATACCACACCGACACACAGCCTGCTCAGGTCACCAGAGATTTTATGACGCTACAAAATAAGCCCTGATGCCAAATTTCATCACTCACCAGGGCAATCTCATCAGTGTTGTGATCCCTACTTCTGTGATGACCGCAGATACACTGACGCGAAAATGCGGCTCCCAGATGGCTCGGGACTCTGATCTAAACCCCGCGCCGGCCCACCCACTCCATTAACCGTGGGACACCAACCACCGGAGGCGAAAATACTGTGCGTCACGTACCGAATCATTCTCTTTACGAGCTTTTCGTGCAGGTCCAGCCCTTTGGCGGACAATGCGATGAGGATTTACCCCGCCGCAACTCAGTCCTTTCAGTGGGCACGGCTATTCTGGGCCACCGCAGCTGGCCGCTGCTTTCAGCGTCAAAGATAGCCCCATCCAGATCATGGTCCCCCGCGGCTGGCGGCTTTCTACCAGTGGTTCTGGCCGAGCTGGGATGGTTGGCTGCCGGAGGGAGCGGCTGGCGGCGCGGCTAGACCGGCTGTAGCGCGGCAGTGGTGACCGGTGACGTAGGTCGCAACACTTCACTCGCCGCGGCTCTCGCTGTTTCTATCTGCCGGCCGAGGCGGCGGCTGACAGCTCCCGGCTGTCGGGGACAGCGAGAGAGAGCAGCGGCGGGGACCGGACGACAGACCCCGGCTGACGGTTTTCAATCAGCGCCGCCTCGGCTGTCGGCGGCTCGGCCAGCGTCCGCTCCGTCCGGTGGGACTCATTTTGGACGCCGATGGAGTCAGCCCAGCGCGGCGGCGGCGGCCGCTGTTCAGTTCAGCCAGGGGACGACCGCCGAAGCAGCGCAACAATCAATACTTTACATTCGGGCCGATGGTGTCAATCAGCCACACCGCTGAGTGGTGTGTACTTTGAAGCGGGGGGGGGGGGGCATCAAGCTCAACCTCGTCTCTCCGGACAGGGTTGAGTAGCACCAGTGAGCGTCCTCCGTCACTGGTGCGAACACAGTCTGGTACTCTCCCAAGTCTCCTGGGCAGGCCTGGGTGCCTCCCAGTACAACGTGGGTGAGTAATGGGCACGGATCTGGATGTAGATGTGAGTTTAAAAAATGACTGTGGATGTTGACGCTGATTGGCTGATGCAGTGGCTGTATGCGTGGTGAGAGAAGAGTGGCATGCGTGATAGTTCTGTCATTTCTAACGGACCCCAGGTAAGTAGTATGCCTGTCACTGGAGATTGGTGCTTTAGCTGCGGACCAGTCCACAGCGCCAGTTCTACCTCACGGTCCTTCATGGACAGACAGACGTCACTGGAGATTGGGCTTTAGCTTGCGGAACAGTGCCACAGCCGCAGGTCTACCTCACGGTCCTGTATGGGACAGGAACAAGACCGTCACTGGAGATGTGGTGCGCTTTAGCTGCGACAGCCACAGCGCAGCTTCTACCTCACGGTCTGTCATGGAACAGACAGACCGTCATGGAGATTGGTGCTTTAGCTGCGGACCAGTCCACAGCGCCAGTTCTACCTCACGGTCCTGTATGGGACAGACAGACCGTCACTGGAGCAGTGACGCCCCGAAGTCGCTCTTCTTCCCATTTAACTTCAAAGCCTGTAACATGTAACGTTCGTGCACAGCACATCCAGCGGTGACTGCAATGATACAGAGGCGGTGGACCGCGGCGGCCGTCTGGTATTTGGTCCTGATTGGTCCTGATTGGTACACAAGGCGCCGTCGGTCCGCAGGCTACGGGCTATTACGCTAGTGGGTAAAGATGCAAATTTTAGGACCACGGAGCCGGCGCCGGGCCCAAATTCAGGCCCGGCGGGCCTGCAGCTGAGTCTGAGCTGAGCTCAGGCTTGCCGATCTCATGCTGGGTCTTAGCACAAGTTCGGGGGTTAAAATATTGTTTAATGTATATGCAGTGACATGCAGATTGCTGGCTGCCGGGCCTCATGTGGCCGGGCTTGATGCCGGTGCCAACTCATTCATGTATGTGCGGTGGCGGTGCCGATTCCTGTTTTGGGATAAATTTTTGCATCTCTCATAGTCCAGTGGGAAACACAAGGATACTTTTGACACAAAGTCTAAGCTCATATAAGCCAGAAGACTGTTATTTGTAACAAGATAATGAGAAAACAGCTTAACGTATGGTTCAAACAAATCTAAACTCGGAACTTTCTAAGAGCCTCCCGTACGGCGGCTTATATCAGCTATCCTGTCTCAACAACCACTAACGATGATTGAGTAATGACAGAAGTTTTCACTAAACACACTCATTTCAGCCGTTTCCATCATAAGTTGATATCCCTTATAACCGCGTCGGACAGGAGGTTCGATGGCGGACTTGTTTGCAGACGTTTGGTCCAATATTGACGGCCCGGCTACAGATGGTCGGACAACATGCCTACGGCGTAGGTATATATATCTGTCAGACTGTGATTCATATTGATCAATGGTGCACTGATGCGGTGGCTGATTCCCATATTAACGGACCGCGAGCATTACTCGGTCAAACAACGCGGACGAACGATGGAGCTGCATCACGCCTATGCTCAGCCTGAGCACGTAGGGTTAAGGTAACAAAGGATCATCATCATCATTTATTTTCAAAATAACTAAATAAGCAAGCACCGCAGTACATTGAGGATTGGTGCATAGATGCTTGGAGCCATTTTTTTCCATTTTTCTACATTTTTTCCATTTTTTGTTGAAGTGTCAATCTCCATGATTATTAAATAGACTACCGGTCTGACTCCGGACAAGCTAGGGTTGTACTCGGCTCAGTTTTTTTTTAGACTGACTCGACTCCAGGCACGTAGCCAAGGGAGGGAGACGAGAGCGACCCCCCTCTCTCCGGAGGCCAGGCGCGCGTCTTTTTGGGGCTGCGCAGTGCGCCAGAAAGAGTCGACGAGACCGCGCGAAGCGTGGGTATCATGGCTCTTTAACCCTATTGGCGTCGAGGAGGAGAGGGGGGGGGGGGGGGCTAAACGACTCCCTGCAGTTTTTTTCGGCGTACAGTTTTATTCTGTGTAGCAGGCTATTACACGTTTCCTGTCTGACCGCTCCCACTTGGGCCTCTGCATTTCCTTCGCCCGACTGGGGGGGGGTGTTGAACACCCCCTTCTAACTCGGCCTCCTATGGCAGTAGGACCAACAAAAAAAAAATGTTCGACCGTCATCAAAAATAATTTCGGAACTATTTCTGTTGATTTTTTCGCTCTTGTCAAAACGTCACAAGAGATCGCCAGCGAAGCTCAGCAGAAGATTTCGGATCAACATTTAATTCTGAGTTTAGAACTAGCGCCAGTAAAAACCACCCTAAGTTAGTTTCGGAGAGACTGCGTAGCTCTTAAAGAAACAAGACCTGCCTCCACACGGACAATCAACTAGCCATTAAATGTGCAAATTCGCCACCCAGCGCCGGCTCCGTGGTCCTGAAAATTGCATCTCTACTCTAGAGGTCATTTAAGCCAAAAATTCTGATTTTTTCAAACAATATTTTCGCAAATCACTTCTTACTTGATAAAGATAACGCAATACTGTTTACGCCATTGTGTTTTTATCGTCGAGACGCTTTGCAATATGTCAAATTTTATCATGTAAGGTCAACTTAAAAAATGACCTCAGGTCAAGGTCAAGTGGTGACATAAGTAGGTCATGCTCATGTTGCATATCAGGAGATGCGTCTTGACGAGACAAACACATTGGTGTAAGTTGCACTTCTCTATCTTCATCATGTCTAGAGTTATTGACGAAAAGGTGTTGGTGACCTCGGATGACCTCAGATGACCCCATAAGGTTCCCTAAGCAAAACCTGCACTTGGATCATACATAATATCCTATGATAACATCATCCAGAAGGAAATGGACTGATATCGTCGAAAAAGAAAGCATTTGAATATTTCTCCATTGACTTATAATGGGCAGGTCGCAAAATTGACCCAATCTAAGGTCACCGATATGCAAAATCCGAGATACTCATTTTATAGATACTAACGACATAATGAAATCCTTTAAGTTTGATATCGATCCCTTAAAAACTGTGGCCATGGCACGACCGCAAACTTTTTTGGAGGTAGGGTCACTTGACCTGACCTGGTGACCTGACCTAACCCGACACGAAACAGACATCCTGAATGAACAAACGTCAAATTCTTTAAATATTCTAACTAGTATCGTTAAGCGATAAAATAATAATTACTAATAATAATATATTTAAATAATAACAATACAAAAATATGAAAAATAAAAGGCATGAGGTTGTATTGAACATTCAAACGTTTCCTCTCTTAACAGAGACATCCTCAATGAACAAACGACAATGAAAAAATTAAGCCATGTAATTATATATTATCATTATGTATAATGTATATATTAACAATAACCAAATGATAACAACGTTGGTTGAAAAGCAACAGAACTCACTCCCTGACGCTCCAGCACCACATCGTTTGGACCCCTTCATAATCAATAATTGCTCCCCAAATTTGGTTTTCATCAGATGTGACTGACTGATGAGAGGATGAGTCGACTCAGCTTTGACTCGAGCAGCATCCAGGCAGCTCAACTTTCACTCAAGAGACATCCGTGCAACTCGACTCTGACTCAACTCAACCCCATATTTGTATTAAGTGACTCGACTCTGACTCAAGATGAGTTGAGTCAGTTTTGAGTCAAATTTGACACACCGACTCGTGAGTCAAGCACAACCCTGCTTGGATCACCTTATATCGCGCACCTTGCCCTGACCGCTCCCTGAAGGCATTTCTATTTTTACATTGTCTTAACCTAATCCTAGCCTGATCGAGGGTAGTTCTATCTCGCATTCAAAATGTGAATTATGAAGCATGACCCCCCGCACTCACCCATCCCATGCAACGCTTCAGGTGATGCTGACGGAGAATGATCCCAGAAATACAGGGAGTGGGAGTCTGGCACAACAATCGTGTTAATTTTAGCTGTGTCGGCCTGAGACAGCGCTTCCCGAGTGAAGTGACTGTTGGTAAATTAGACGAGGCGTCTTTGTTAAACCGGTTGGCGTTCTCCAGTGTAGAAACATACAAAACCTATCCTATGTTATGCTCGCCAGTCCAATCTGGCGCAATCGCAAAAGGAATTCACGAGTTAAATGACAAATATAATATTCTTTTACATATGTTAGCTTTGTGACAGAGATCAAGCATGGCACTTGTAAATGACAAAAAACGTATATATCTTATGAGGGATGTTTGGTGAAAACGGCAACACTGTTAGCCGCAAAAGAATCCTGAAATCTTGGCTCCTGGGATAAGCTATGCTCGCCACAATGATATGCATAAATATGTACTCGGCTGCATTACAGACGAAAAACATTTTAAGACAGATTGGTATGTTGGCACAAAAGCTCAGGTAAAACAGACACTAGATTAAAGGGAATAGGTCACCTTAAAAGTTGTATTGATCAAATTTGCTTTACAAAATTCGCTATTTTGGGCTAAAAACGAATATGACATTTGTTCGGGACGACATATGGATATCCGTCGAAAAAGAGCGAGTTTCTCTTTTCTCCTGCATATGGCCTCAAAAAGCTCCATGCCATTGTATAACGTCATGCATATGGCAGCTCAGATATGGAAGCTATCGCACACAATAATGGAGGACTAGTGACACACAATACGCAAAATAGGACGAGTTGCTTGAGTTTCTGAATCTTTCCATAGAATACTTCACACTACTTACACATTACTGCACAAAAGTAAATAATTTCTAGCACAACCCTGCACAGCAGTTTTACAATTACTAGACTGTATAGAATGCACGCTAACACTGCAATGGTTAGGGCTCAACTTACCTGGTTACGGCTAGTTGGCAACGGAATCTGCGTTTCACGCAAGTCTGGCGCCATAATACCGACGGAACTTCGTAGGCCCAAACCGAATCTTAATTTAAGTTATGTGTCGAAATTACTTCGCGTAGCGATACAATTATTTTACTGCAACCCATGCTTCGACCTGCTCTACAATTATATATCTCAGTTAAAACACCATGTTATCGTGGTGAACTAAAGGTCGGACATAACAGGCCGGACATAAAATCAGCGGGTAGGGATTGTGCGAAATGTGTTTGTAAGATTGAGCCAAATAAGTGGAATGTGTGTGGGGGAACGAGCCAGCATACAGCCAAATGGATAGGACACGAGCTGTACTGGAGTGGACTGTAAACGACCGTGTAATACGTTCGAATCGCATTTTCTTGTTGAAAAGAGCGATACGTTACCATTACGAGTTCGCCGAAGAAAAACAGGACAGAAATACAGGCTTTTCACACAGAAAAGCTCCTGATTTTCCGTTGAAAACGCACTAAATGACCAATTGGCGTCAATGGTTTGGAGCTGCTTGTAAGCTCAGTTAACCCTCCCTCCACTAAGAACCCGAGTGAATGGCAGGTCTACGGCTGAGTCAGTGGCGGCAAAAGGCTCGACACGTCAGGGACAAGGAAGCTCGTATCCGATGTTTCCAGTGCGTTAGCTTTCTCCATTTAAGGGATGTGCCTACTCACATTGGTCATGTGGAGTTGTTGAACATAGTTCGTAGAACTATATTTTCTGGAATTTAGCCATGTACTTCAATTCTCCAGAATCACCTTTAGTTGCCTGAGTATTCCCAAAGTCGCAATCACATTCTGGCAGAAAATATTAATTATCAATAGTTCCGCCAGAGAGCTTTCCGCACTAGAAAGCATTTGCCTTCTTAATTCAAACGCTAGCATATATTGTTAGCTTCTGGCCAGTGCTCGCCATTATACGTAAACATTTTTCGCTACTCTGTTTATAGTGACGATCGTTTTTGAGTTTTGAAAACAAAACAAATGCAAAACAGAAAATAAGTAAAAAAAATTTCAATAAAGGGGCTCCAGACGTGAATTTTATCGTCCACCAATAATCAAAGCAGTAGCTTCTTACCGTAATAAAAATATATTTGACATTTCAAAAGAGTAGGCACACTCCCTTTAATCCTGACTGGTGAATGCTGGCGTTGTGCGATAGGACGTGAAGGGTCAATGTCGTCATTGGAACCCGTGATTTCGTGTTTTTTCAAAAATATCAGTATAAACCAGCATGTATGAAATGTCGCATCAGCGCACAGAATACATAAATGTTCAGGCACGCGCCACATACAGCGCCCGTTCCTCTCTCCCTCTCTTAGAGTATCTAACACCAGTCTAGGATGACAAGGAGTCGCACGCAGGTCAACTGTCCAGGGCCCAATCTTACCAAGTGCCGTGATAGCACCCGATCTTACCAAATGCCGTAGTACGGCATATCGGTGCGCCGGCCCAAGGTTACTAGAACATAAGGTTAGGCAGATCATGACGTCACTGATACTGAAGCCAATGGGTGCACTTCATACGGCCAAAAGTGCACTAATGCTGTAGAATCGAGGATTTTCAAATGAGGTTAATTGACCAAACTGACCCATTTTTTGGAATCTGTACGTCTTCACAAATCCATAATGGTAAGGCAAGCCAACATTTTCCCAGTAGTGTCTTCAGATCATCCCCAAAAATTGCAATTCCCCGTTGGCTCTTATGTTGAAGGCCACGGGCCATGACTTTGGTGACGTCATCACTTAGGAATGTCAAACACTTGGTGGGGGCTGCGCCGGCCTACAAGACTCCTGAAACTCGGGATCGAGCGGGGGGCACCTCTATCTTTAGTCTAGCGTTCTCCCGACTGAGCTATCCCGACAATGAGCTTTGTCAAACCATACGACGTGGTTGCCTAAGCGCGACATTCAGCGCTCTCCATTCACGGCATGCCGTACTTACGCTACGCATGCACGGCATTTGACAAGATTGGGCCCTTACCATACACCACTTTCGACAGTATTCAAATAGGCGTAATATGAACTCAATGTCAGCGAGTACCTCCTTAAACACAGGCAATATCAGAATCATAATCGAATGTAAATTTGAGTACGGCACAATGCAAGTACATGCATAAATTATTTACTCTCGTTCTTGGAGATGCAGATATTGATGGACGAATTCTTCGTCAGCCGACTGGTGCCATGGGTCGGAAATGGTTGAGAAGGACCGAGTGAGTTTTGCTGAACGGCAAAACGATACAAGGAAAACATAAAAATCAAAGTCAAAATTAGACTCGTCCTGTGCTGC
>VOPJ01012083.1:0-61883 GCA_014673585.1 Semibalanus balanoides
CTACGTCATAATCATGCGTCATATCAGCCAAAATCAGCCAATCAGCGATTGGAGTTACCGGGTTTACCCGGTCCCGATTTTTAGAACTGAATATTAAATAATTAAGAGGTTTCTTTGAAAATGTTAAAGCGTCACAAGTCATTTTCGAGTATGCGCCACAACTTGGCTATCTCAACTCAAAACCCCATGTTAAAGGTGAACTATTTCCTTTAATCTGGGTATATTATGTCCTTCTCGGCGATCTGACTTCATTTGAGTCTTCATATAATCGGTACACCAACTTCAACAAACAAATGTATGCTCAGTCCACGTATTATCCCAACACAACGTTGCACTCCAAATGCAAGAACACAACATAAACAAATACACCCCAGTTTTGTTCTTTAAATTAAACTTTTTATTTTTCAGGAATATCACGTAGTGCTTTAGCAAGGAGCATTAATAATATATATGTACACTTTTTTCGGACTTTCTTGAAATAGGCAATTAAAAATACAAAATAAAACAGTAAACACAGTAGTTACATTTGCATCGGGGCACAGCCCTCCCTCAGATGTATTAAAATAAAATACAACACTCGTATAACAAGAACCAAATGTTTCGACACTCGTAAAGTTCGCTTGGTAATCCTCGTACAGTCACACTTATGCCACATATTCAAACAATTTAGTACAATACATACATAAGCTAAATTCGTAAATGTAATATATCGGTAGCATCACCTAAGCTACCACTTCACATCCTCAATATAAATAAAACATGGTATATGATAACAATGTCACACAATGTCACACACTATGGCAAACCCTCATACACTCACATATCTACCCCGAAATAAGACGCCACGAATAAATTTGTTCATTTAAAACTCTTTTTTTGTCCCTGATCAGCAGCAGATATTCAGCAGTTTTACGATCTGGATGGTCTCTCGTTCTCATCAAGATTCTGATTTCCAATGGTGGGTTAGTGTTTTGTTTTGCTTGAGTGACGCCACTGTGACAAGTTTCAAAATGATCACCAACGGGAGTTAATTTTGTTTCATTTTGCGTGCACCGCAAGTGCTCGTTGTACCGGAGACGTAAGGGTCTTTTGCTCTCCCCTACATACGTGGCACCACATAACTTACACTTGAGCTCATACACCACATTTTTTTCCGTACATCTACCATTTGTTAACATTTTACAAGTGTTGCAAATCTTCTAACGATATGTGAGTGTATGACGAATGTGAGTAACGATATGTGAGTTACTAACTAACGATATGTGAGTGTATGAGGGTTTGCCATGGTGTGTGACATTGTGTGACATTGTTATCACATACCATGTTTTATTTATATTGAGGATGTGAAGTGGTAGCTTAGGCGATAATACCGATATATTACATTTACGAGTTTAGCTTATATATATATATGTATTAATTATGTCGTTTTCTGACCGAAAAGTGTCCAATAAGTGTCCAAGAATTGTATAAGCCTAACTGACCGTTTACCAAATCGGTCACATTTTTCGGTTTATTTAAATCGGTCTCATTTTTTTCGGTTACCAAAATTTTGTTAGCAAAAACACAAATGGGACCGATTTGGAAAAACGGTCGAATAGCTTATCAATTCTTGGACACTTGCTTGACACTTTCCGTCAGAAAACGTCACCATTAATATGTATTGTACTAAAATGTTTGAAATAGTGTGCATAAGAACTGTACGAGTATTTACCCAAGCGAACTTCACGAGCTGTCGAAGCATTTTGTTCTTGTATACGAGTGTTGTATTTTCCATAAATACATCTGAGGAAGGGCTGTGCCCGAATGCAAATGTAACTACTGTTTTATTTTATATTTTTAGATTGCCTATTTCAAGGAGAAGGTCGAACAAAAAGTGTACATATATATATATATTTTTTTTTAATTCAATTATGCGTTTTTCAAATTGAACCTTTCTTGCTTCAAATTGAATTTTATATTTTTCAAGTTGAACGCAAAATGGTGTAGGGTACTTCACGGCATGGAAACTATAGTTCTACATGGGGCGGCTATCCCCATGGCTGGCCGAACCCCATGGCTAATGGGGGGGCCGGACTGGAAAATCTCTAGATTCATGGCTGTGCTACGGCTGTGGCTGCATAGTCTACCTGTGATTCTTGTTTTTGCATCCATCTTATCAACCAATCAGGTTAAAAGAAGCCTGGGCCATTTGCCAACAACAGGTAACTGAAAATAACATTGTTTATATGAATCACAAACATATTCACGGCTGCCAATGGCCAGCCATTTTGACATGTGTGTGAGATGGCTTGGCTGGCTGGGCTTGTGGGTGGCTAGGCCAAGGCAAAGTGCAGCCATGTCGAACTCTAATGGAAACCCATCTGGGAATCGGAATGTAGAGGGAATGGGTGGATAATGGGATTTTATGGGCATTAATGGGGCAGTGTTAGTCTGGTAACCGATAAAAAACATATAAGAATGCTTTTGAATGTATACGGCTGGAAACGGGGATCCTTTTGCTGAAACTTTGGGGACATGACGGGCGTGGATGTGCATGAACAAAACGGGGCGGAATATATGACATATTTGGTTTCGTGAGCAACAGGCAAGTTATCACACGTGGCCTACATATATATTGTCGTCTAGCTAGACCTGATCCAACCAGTTATTTTTATACAATGTTGCCATCGTGAGATATTTTGTAGCAAAGTGGTACTGATGGATTATTCATGCGTATTTAATCAGCGACATTGTATTTAACATGTAATAGATAGGACTAACGACTATTTCACTAGCTTCCTTGTGCTGCCCATGCCACTGACGCCAAGTCTGAGAAGGAGACGCATTGCGGCTCTGTAAACGACTTCTCACAGAGCTGCAGACGGTGGCTGGTGTCAAACCGGGCCGCCAGGAAGTAAGCCGGCTGGCCGCTGAGACGTCCCAGATTCAATGGAAAACTCAGCAGTCATGTCTCTGGTGGCTGCCAGTCCGTATCATACCTATCCGAACTAATTACCTGCCAGCGGCAGAAATGTCAGACGACTTCCACCAGAGAGCTAACTTACCAGTCCATGCAGTGGCTGTCACCTTCATATGTGTCCGCAAGTTACCCTTCCCGGATACGAACAGCGACAAAGCTTGGCGAAGTCTGTTACCGAAGTATAATTATCGAGCCTTCAAGTAACTTCTCTCCTGATTGAATCTGATCTCCCTTGAGACCGGAATGAGCACGTTTCTGCTGTGCTCAGCGCCGCAGCGATGGCCGCAGAACTGGTGAGCGGGAGGTGAGGTGAGGTGAGCGGGAGGTGAGGTGAGGTGAGCGGGAGGTGAGGTGAGCGGGAGGTGAGGTGAGCGGGAGGTGAGGTGAGGTGAGGTGAGCGGGAGGTGAGCGGGAGGCGAGGTGAAGCCACGCCGCAGCCAATAGATTCCGTTTGGCCGCCGCTGCAGCGCTGAGCGGTACTGGCCGCTGTGTGGGAGTACATCCGATGTCCGGCCGGCGGTCCCCACGCCGCTGTGTGGGAGTACATCCGATGTCCGGCCGGCGGTCCCCACAGCGCTGTGTGGGAGTACATCCGATGTCCGGCCGGCGGTCCCCAGGCCGCTGTGTGGGAGTACATCCGATGTCCGGCCGGCGGTCCCCAGGCCGCTGACCTCCGGGTCAGCCGAGTTTCTGCTGAGTGGCGGCACTCGCAGGTGATAATCACCCGGCATGCTTTGATTTACAACGTTGCTGGTGACAAGGACACAGGAACCCGGGGGGGGGGGGCAGCCGCCCCCTCAACTTTTTTCGAGGAGAGGCGTCGCCCTCCTAACTTTTTGAGGATCTATATTATATATCCTGTTTACTGTTTTGTATTATTAATCAATTCCTTGACAAATAATCACATCAATGTGGAAGGTCGCAAGTACTTGTAAGATTATTAAATGTTTGAAATTTTTAAGTAGGTACATAAGTATATATATTTATAAGTTGGTACATAAGTACATAAGTAAATAAATTTAAAAGTAGAAAGTATCTATAGTTATATTGCTTTCTAATAGAATTTGAGGCTGTTAAGCCGTTTAAGGAGAGTTGAACTGAATTGATGAAAACTCAGAAAATTGTATTAAGATATCACCAGCACCGGAGGCGTCAACACATCAGTTCAATACGATCTAAACCCACATGGAAGGTTTATGACGTCAGTAATTTCAGAGTCTTACACTTCGTGATTGCAGTTACGATTGCAATGACGATGCTGATTTTTGTTTTTCGCCCTACTTATGTCGAGTTCTATCTGTAAGAGTGAAATTCCCGGCCCGGAAACGCCGTGAAGTGCAAAGCACCCAATCTGATGACTTCATAAAACCTTAAAATCGTAGAATAAATAAAAGTGTAGCTTTTCTGATATTTGAAGATTTCCACTGGGGTCGCTTAGAAAAGTACTGACCGGCCTGTTTGTCCGTCTGTCTGTCCAGACGGGATATCTAGGCGCTTCTACAGGTCGAACGGTTGTCACCAGTGGTCCCAAACTTTCAGCACACGCATATATTCTTACTAGTTCTAAGTGATTTTGTAGTTTTGACCCTGGGGATGTAAATTGCATCCGTAGGGGGTATTTTTTACCCTTTTACTAACTTGGTGAAACAAAGTATCAACAACTGTTTTCTCGAATCTGATTTGTATACAAGATATTTACTTTTGTGACTTCTTGTATTTGCTTTGTGAAATTTTTCTTAAAAAATGCATATAAATTGGTTAAAATTCACCACCCCCATACAAAAAATGCCGGGAAAAAACGTCTAAATATTTTTTGAGAAAACCGCTTTTAAAAAAAATCGTTTTTTTGCATCTTCCTTTATTTTGCTGTCCTTATTTTTTCCGAAAACACTTGAAATCGGTCCGAATTGCACAAAACGAAAATCATCACGTAATTGTGCACGTATATGCGTGTTTGCAGCTTGCGGCACTAGCGATGACGGCAATATGCTATGTTACTTCGGTGTGTTTTCACCTTCTCTCTTATTCAAATTTCTTTAAAAAAAAAATGTCAAAATTGCAACAAAAAAGGAAATATTCACGAAAATTTGGACGTAAATGCGTGTTTGTTTCTTGCGGCACTGTCGAGAGCGTCAATACAATATATTATTCCGGTGTGTTTCCACATCGTTTTTAATTTCGTTAGAAAGAATTTCTCGAAAAACGCCTAGAAATCGGTCAAAAATGGTAAAAAACGAAAATCACCATGTACATTTTCACGTAAATGGTATTACGGTACGATTTTGGAACCCATGTTAATGCTCGATAGCATTAATGGTCTCTAGGTATGAGATGATATGATATATCCGGCTCTCAAGTATGAACAAGTCTGGAAAGAAAAGGCAAGTGTTTGAATTCGTTTGCATGCTTTTATGCCCGAGCGCTGTTATGTTGAAATGCTGCTGTTATATTTCGATAGCGGAGAACAATTTCCATCTTTCCACTACCCATTAAGTCACATCGCTCGGCCACTCAGTTTTTTTTTCCAGGCTGAATCCTCCCCCCCCTCCGCCAACTCGAGCATAGTTCCTGCGTCCCTAGCTGGTGATATTTTGAATATTGTTGCGCCGAGCTTTTTATTATAACGCATCTCGTCGTACGTCAAAGTGTCGTCTCATTACACATATCCATGGATTTATTTCACTCAGGCTCAGAATGCAACTATTCGTAGACAAGACAAAAGTCGCTTGACATTTTGTAAGCAAAAACGCCTGTTGACTTTCCGTCTGAATTCGCCCCACTTTCAACGTCAATGGGGCTTGGCTCAGCGGCCATGGCTCTTCTTGCTGTCAGTCTCTACTCCACGTTCCGCTGTTATTGACATTGCCTGACCGTCTGCTTCACCCCCCCCCCTCCCCCCGTCGCTATAAGCCACCCCAATCGTCTGTGACCGCGGCCGGTCGGCCGTGCTACCTGGACTGATGGTCTCAGTGGGAGTTCTGTCCGGTCCACCTGCAGTTGAGCCGTGATTCAGCTGTGACAGCTGCCGCAGCTCTGCGCTACATGGCTTCGTTCCGCCGGCAGCCCGCCCGCCCGGCCGGACCGTCCCTGCGACCGGGAGTTATCATCCCATCTCCAGCGCTCCCCGGAGGCGGCTAGTCTGACCTCAGGTGACCTCTACCCGTGCCCGCGGCGGCGGCAGTGGCAGCTGGGCCGGCGGCCAAGGCACGTTAGGGACAGGACTGAGCGGGGCGGCGGCGGGGCGGCTACGCATCCATCTCTCCGTAATGAAACTCGTAAATCCGCGTTCAGGACGAGCTGGCTCGTTTCCCGAGCGGGTGGTGGCGACGGGAGCTCGGTGAGGGTGGATTGTACAGCGACGTCTGAAGAGCTTCTTGATGGGAGCGACGCCTGAGGAGCTTCTTGATGGGAGCAACGCCTGATAAGCTTCTTGATGGGAGCGACGCCTGATGAGCTTCTTGATGGGAGCGACGCCTGAGGAGCTTCTTGATGGGAGCGCACGCCTGAGGGCTTCTGATCGGAGCGACGCCTGAAGAGCTTCTTGATGGAGCGACGCTGAGGAGGGCTTGATGGAGTGACGCCTGAGGAGCTTCTTGACTGGGAGCGACGCCTGAGGGCTTCTTGACGGGCGACGCCTGAAGAGCTTTTGACAGGGAGCGACGCCTGATGACTTCTTGACGGGACGGCCGAAATTGAGCTTCTTGACGGGAGTGCGGCCTAAGGAGCTTTCTTGACGGGAGCCGACTGCCTGAGGCTCTATTGATGGGAGCGAAAAAAAAGCCTGAGGAGCTTTCTTGATAGGGCGACGCCTGAGGAGCTTCTTGACGGGAGCGACGCCTGAGGAGCCTCTTGACGGGGCGACGCCTGAAGGAGCTTCTTGACTGGAGCGACGCTGAGGAGCTTCTTGAGGGAGCGACGCCTGAGACTTCTTGATGGCGAGCGGACGCCTTTCTTACGGAGCGACGCTGAGAGCTTCTTGATGGGAGCGACACCTGATGAGCTTCTGACGGGAGCAGACGCCTCGGAGGGAGGCTCTTGATGGAGCGAGCCCGCTGAGAGCTTCTTCGATGAGAAGCGACGCACTGGCGGAGCTTTGGATGGAGGCGACGCTGATTGAGCTTTCTTACGCGACGACGCCCTGAGGGCTTCTTGATTGGAGCGACGCTGAGGAGCTTCTTGACGGTGAAGACGACGCTCTGAGAGCCTCTTGACAGGGAGCGACGCCTGGAGGAGCTTCTTGACGGGAGCGGGACGCCTGAGGGAGCTCTTGACGGGAGCGACGCTGAGGAGCTTCTTGATGGGAGCGACGCCTGATGAGCTTCTGACAAGCAGAGCGAGCCACTGAAGCTTCTTGACGAAGAGCGACGCGGTTTGAGGAGCTTCTTGACTAGGAGACGACGCCTGAGGAGCTTCTTGACGGAGCGACGCCTTGAGGAGCTTCTTGATGGGAGCGACGCCTGATGGCTTCTTGACGGGAGCCGACGCCTCGAGGAGTTCTTTGATGGGAGCGGACCGCCTGAGAGCTTCATTGACGGCGAGCCGCACGGCCTTGAGGAGCTTCTTGATGGAGCGACACCTGATTGAGTGCTTGACGGGAGCGACCCTGAGGGAGCTTCTTGATGGGAGCGACCGCCATGAGGAGCTCTTGATGGGAGCGATGCCTGGAAAAGAAGCTTCTTGATGGACGACGCCTGATGAGCCTCTTGATGGGAGCGAACGCCGAAGCAGCTTCTTTGATGGGGAGCGGACGCGGGTGAGGACTTCTTGATGCGGAAGCGACGCCTGCGGAGCTTCTATGGGAGCGACGACCTGATGAGATTTCTTACGGGAGTGACGCCTAAGGAGCTTCTGATAGGAGGCGACGCCTGATGAGCTTTCTTGGACGGGAGCACGCCTGAAGAGGGCTTCTTGACGGGAGGCGACATCTGAGGAGCTTCTTGACGGGAAGCGACGCACTGAAGAGCTTCTTCGACCGGGAGCGACGCCTGATGAGCTTCTTGACGGGAGCGACGCTCTGAAGAGTTCTTTGGACGGAGCAGACGCCTGAAGAGCTTCTTGATGCGGAAGCGACGCGCTGATAGCTTCTTGGATGGAGCGACGCCTGATGAGCTTCTGACGGAGCGATGCAGCTTTGAAGAGCTTCTTGCGGGAGCGACGCCTGAGAGCTTCTTGATAGGAGCGACGCCTGATGAGCTTCTTGACGGGAGCGACGCCTGAAGAGCTTCTTGACGGGAGTGACGCTCTTAAGAGCTCTTGACGGGAGCGACGCCTGAGGAGCCTCTTGATGGGAGCGACGCGATGGAAGGGGCTCGATAGGGATGCTCAGCGCTGAAAATAGCAGCGTAGATCACCTCTGTTCGCGTCAAGAATGTTCTGTATTATCCATCAGTCCACTTAGCTTAGTGGATTGCTACAGCAGCACCTGCAGCAGCCTGTTCATAGAGCTCAATTTCGCCAAATCAACTTATTGCAGAAACTTATGTAAGAAATGGCCATATTTTCACAAAACAATAGGTAACATAGAAGAAAATAAAATAGGTACTCAAGAAATAGCGACGAATGCGAAATTGTAAAGGCAGGACATCGACTCCTACGATTTGCATTGGTTTTTACCTTCTCTTATTGCGAGTACATCCGTTTATAGCACGCGAAAAATGGCTTAACTATCACTAATCGCATGTAACGTAATACCACAGCAATCAACAAAACTTGAGCGATAATAAAGGCATGTCAGAGGCGTATGATCCCTTCTGAGTATTCTTCAGCGCCCTCTAACGGTGCCTTTAATAGCCGTTTCGCTCATATGCACCTGCAGTAGTGTCCCACTTTTCACAAAAAGCTTTCCGATTACCTTCGCCTCCCTGTGATTCTCGTTCTCCGATCAAAATTATCCATTGAGGGACGAAGTTTGGTGAATTTCAGTCGGTAATCTTAATCTCCGAGCAGCGGATCAAGTTATCGCCTCAAAGTCCCTTTTGAGCACCGGTCCGCCATATATCCGATAGTAGAGCATGACGTTGACGATTCGCTTTAGCGTTTTTAATTAAGCTAGCATGACGAAACAAGATGCATTGCATTGACTAACGTCTGTGCCTTCGTCTCCTGCAGCCCCTGTCGCTTTGTCTGGCAACACTTAGCCGTGACTCACCATTTTACAGCAGCCGCTTTAGCATGGTGGACTATGGAAAATAGGTGATATTCGGGTCGCAATTTCAAACATTTCTAAAATAGTTCGTTCAGTACATAACTTTAATGCTAAAAAGGCCCCCTATTTGTATCTGGGGTCTTTTAGGAAAAATCGAGGCATTAAAAAATTATCTGGAACGCTGCATGTCTTCCAACAAAGATCATTTTCAGCTTATTTGACGGTAAAAAGCGACACAATTTGCCTAGTAGCTAGGCAAGAGAAGTCCAAGCAGATCAAGAACGATTTCAAAATCCCGCTAAACCCAGTGGTACATTTCAATACCAAGTTTGTGACTCCTAAAGAGAACAGGGGATATAAAAGACAGAGGATCAGTCCTTATAAGAGGGTCTTCAGGAGTCACCAACTTGGTATTGAAGTGTACCACTGGGTTTGGCGGGATTTTGAAATCATTTATTGATCTGCTTGCACACTCTCTTTCCTAGCTCACTAGGCAGAATTGCTGTCGCTTTGACCATCAAATAAGCTGAAAATGATCTTGTTGACAGGACATGCAGCGTTTCCAGATCATTTTTTTAATTGCCTCGATTTTTTCCCAAAGACCCAGATATGGAAATAGGGGGGGGTCTTTTTAACATTACAGTTATTTACTGAACGAACTATTTTCAGAAATTGTTTGAAATTTGTTGACCCGAATATCACCTATTTTCCATAGTCCACCATGCTAAAGCCAGCTCGCTTGTATAAAGGTGACGTCACGGCTAAGTGTTGCCAGACAATTCGACAGGGGCTGCAAGAGACGAAGCACAGACGTTAGGGCAATGCAATGCATCTGTTTCGTGCATCTAGCTTATTAAAAACGCTAAGCGAATCGTCAAACGTCCAAAGAATGGCTCTCTCCTCAGCGTACTCGGCGTCCCGTCCAGAAGCTATCACTCTCTGAGCACGCTCGCTTCGCGCATCCTCAATAGATAGGTTTGACTGTCGGAGCGTACAGTGTTGCCAGAGCACAAATGCCCGACACGGGGCTGTCCAGAGAGCGAAAAGCACACACGTAGTCAATGTGCAATTGCATCTTAGTTTCGGTCATGCTTACGCTTATCGACATTAACCACCGCTATACAGACGAATCATCAACGGTCTCACTCCTGCCCTCTACATGAGGTGGCGGATAATTTCCCTGCTCCGGACCGGTGCTCAAAAGGGACTTTGAGGGCTCGATAACTTGATCCGACGTGGCTCGAGAGGATTAAGATTACCTCGACACCTACGATCCCAATTACACCAAACTTGCGTCGCCCCGCATGGATTAAATTTGTTATCCAAGAGAACGAGCATCGCAGGGGGGCGCTGAACTGGGTTAACATCGGAAGCTTTTTTGACAAGAGTGAAGACACCTGCCTTACTTCCTATGAGTGTCCAGTTACATGTAGTGGCTCTCTCTGCTTCGTCCGGTCCTTTTTTCCCGAGTTACCACTAAAGCTGAACCAATCAGCCATCAACTCTATGCAAGTACAAAAAAATACTTCTAAACTCTATCGAGTAAATTTTTGTTCCGGTGTGTTAGTCTCCTCCGTCTCCACAGCGTCTCTACAAAAGGGACTGGCATATGCGCATGTAATGTACTAGAATCATCCGAATATGATCTGGTTACCGGTAGGTATGCCATCATTTGGGCTGTTGCAACATCAGTGTCGCCCACACAGTGAGGAATATTCCGTTTGCAACTACTGAAACATGGCGAGGCAGAATGGTGCAAACCGACTGCGAAATGCCAATACATCCGTCGCTGTCCCCGTGCTGTCAACCGTGACCGGATCTGGCATATTCATATGTGGAGTGATTTAGCCGAGTTCCCTTCGCATAAATTCGCCGTGCACTTCGCCGTGCACCAATTCAAATCCAAGCGCTACGAATGCGTATTGAATTTCTGCTAGGTAGGTTCATCTTTAGAAAGAACACATACTGAATGCATGGAATAACTCGAACAGGCGCTGTGTCTGTGTCTGTGGCTGCTTATGGCCTACGAATGACATCCCACAAGGAAAGGAGTATGGGTGTAAGACAGTGTCACGGAACAGACGCGTCTGGGCAATTACCACGTCAAATGGTCACGCCAAGTTCGATACAACACATGTACACATAAGCTTGCGCCACTAACGCCAATGGAATCCACGAGCAATGTAGTTCTCCTCTGGCAGAACTGGCAGCGCTCATCTTTTGGTGTGGAGCCGGTCGTCGTATAGCCTCGCCATAGCGGAGTGGACTCGTGTTTATAGCTGCAGTGCTCAGCCCGGCAGGCAGGTGAGCTGATCTGTGGCCGAGAGAGCTGTCTAAAAGAGTCGCCGTGGCTCGGAACGTGTCCAGCCTGTATCGGAACGTGTCCAGCCTGTGGAGTGGTCAGATGACGCGGCTGTCTCTGCCGAGTCCGGCTCAGCGAGGGGTCAGAATGGCGATCAATAAGAGCAGAGTTAATAGAGACTGAGAGGACAGGCTAGTGTCACTTGGTCTCTGTTCGTCCTCGCGGTTTCTCCCGGATACGAACAGTCCTCTCACACTGCAATCGGCAGGAAAAAATGGAGAGAGCTGCGCGCGACGAGGAGACAGAGAGAGAAAGAGAAAGAGAAAGAGAAGCGAGAGCGAGAGCGAGAGCGAGAGAGAGACGAGAGCCGATACGAGCGACAGAGCGAAGGAGCCGGATGAGACACGAAGCAGAGATTGCTAGACGACGCGAGAGCGGAGAGCGAGCAAGCAGAGCGAGAGGAGAGCGAGACCGAGAGCGAGAGCGAGAGCAGAGAGCAGAGAGAGAGAGAGAGAGCTGTCAGAGAGAGAGAGAGAGAGAAGAGCTAAGCGAGAGCGAGAGCGAGAGCGAGAGCGAGAGCGAGAGCGAGGGCGAGGGCGAGGGTGAGGGTGAGGGTGAGGGTGAGGGAGAGGGCGAGGGCGAGAGCGAGAGAGCGGACTTATCTGACTCGACACATATGAGGTATCTGCCATGAGCTGCTATTATTCCCGGCCACCCAAATGGGCTCCGCAACAGGTGCCGTGTGGCTTGGCAAATAGAACGCGTCTGACGATACTCGGCATTACTATAGAGTAGCTTTATGCATAAATGTTCTCAATTAAAGCAGCTTGGCCACAAGGCTATCCATACTATATTTACATTTATTTTATCAATTGAAACGTCACTTTTTGGGTGGCTCAAGACAATGAAGGCGTCAGGCATGCATTGTCGACTGCTGGCGCTAGTCGCGCTGTCAGGGTCCAGTGGTCGTCTGTCAGTGGCCCAATTTTTTCCCATACTCGACTGGGAGCTGGACGGTGCTGTGGACTGGTGGGAGGGTGTGCCCCCCCCCCAGTTAACATGTTCTAGGACGAGTCTCTGTGATTAGAAAGCAGTGGCTTCTGGCTCCGCAGTGTGATACGTATAATATAAAACACAGCTAGGCACTTGACCGGGAAGTCGTCATCCCCGGCATCGCGCCTGGTCAGTTGCGCCTGGACCGTCATATCAGAACACAGCATCATGCTGCTGCTCCTGGTTTTGAGTGCGGCGCTGCTGGGGTCGACTGCTGGCTCGGCTGACGCCGCTCCTGACATCACCTCTGCCATTGTCAGCGGCCTGGCAGGTGCCTGTCTGGAAGGCGCGGAGCAGATCGTTGCGAGGAAGCTTAAAGCTGAGCTGAAGCAAGTGCAGCAGCAGCAAACCGTGCAGCAGCAGCAGCTGACTGCAGTTCAGCAGCAGCTGACGGCGGGTCTGCAGCAGCTGACGGCCGTGCAGCAGCAGCTGACGGCCGTGCAGCAGCAGCTGACGGCGGGTCTGCAGCAGCTGGGTTCAGCGTCTGCGTCCGTGACCTGTCCGGTCAACTGGGTCCACCACGGCAACGACTGCTACCTGGTGCCGCCAGCGAAGACCAGCTGGCTGCAGGCGCACCAGGTGTGCGCAGCGTTCGACCGTAGGGCCCAGCTGGCGTCTCTCCACCACGAAAACAAGCGCCACGTCACTGGTCTGCAAACCGCCAGCGGTGAAACGTACCTCTGGATAGGATTGTTCCGATTCTCTGGAGACAACTGGGGCTGGACTGACGGCACACAGGTGAACTTCACCAACTGGTACCGGGGAGAGCCCAATGGCAGAGGCAGAGGCCATGACTGTGGTCTCATGTACGCGCATAAAGGAAGCGCTTGGTATGATGATGTATGCACGAAAAAATACAAATTTCTGTGTCAAATCAGTCTGGGCTAGCCAGCGTGGCGGCCAACGCCTTCGTGACAGGTTTTTCCGAGACAAATGATTCCTCCATTGGAAGCTTCCGATGGCAGACCTTTCATGCTTTTGGGTCTCTGAGTTTTGGGTCAATGTTTTTTACCTGTGATGTAGCTTACGATAAAGGGAATGCTTCACCTTTGTATTTGTTTTGAACTTAGATAGCCATTATCTTTGGCCTTTATTGAAAAGTATAAATTACTCAAGCCAATTTTCGCAAAGCTTAACCGTTTTAGCAATTTAATTTTGAATTTGAAAAAGGGGTCTATGCAAGTGCCGCCGCTGATTAGCTGACAGCCGCTTCAAGATTGTTGGTCCTGGGAGAAAAACGACTTGTTTTTCTCGAACCTTGACTGGATTACCTGTTGTGAGTACGATAACAAAATACTTATTTGTATTCAAGTCACCAGAATTGTCTAAAAATAGTGCAGTGCAGGTCCTGCAAGTTTGGTAACAATACTGCTGTTAGCTAAGGAGATATTGCCAAATAATAGGAGGGGGAATAGCCCCCCAGTAACTCGTGGGTTAATAAGGTAGTGTGCGAATAAGATAGTGTGTGAATAGTTTGGATAGTGCTTGTACCTTCATTGTGTTATGCATTGTGTGTTTAGTGCAGAGGACTGCACCACGGCAGGTCACGCCGTGCAAATGGCAGTGTGTGACCATTCGCTGAATTATTGTTATTCACCATGCCTCGATGAATGGTGAACCACCCTCAGCAGCGTGAGGATATGTTGGTCGCTGTGACTAAAGGTTGCAAATATACCCCCGCGGAAACCTGGCAAACTTGTAAAAAAACTTACATAGCTTGATAAAAGCTTGGAACTCTAGGACTTGTAACCGACTCAGAGTGTTGAGCCATGAATGGACTCATGAGATGAACATTTTGGATGAGTATGAGTCGAGTGGATTTTAGTTTTTAAAAACAACACTATGCAGTCAATACGTCTCGAGTCAGATTATCGGCTGGTTATTTAGCTGATGTTGAGTCGACTCAAACACATTTGAGTTGTTACAAAGGACATAAAGCCAGGGGTGCCGCTGGGGCCACCCCTGAGCAAACCAGTTTACAATGCCAATTATTATTGTGTCAAATAAAATGCAATTCTGCTGACATACCCCCCCCCCCTTCTCCCCCCCACAACTACACCCTCTCGGTCAACGACTCTTCGCGCTGACGACCCGACGCCATCGCCCCCAGTCAACAACTTTTTGCTGATGAGACGGAGCGAAATTTGATCCGACACTGACGTGGCTCCCCCCTGAAAACCCCTGGCTACCTACATGCCTGAACCAAGCAATAGTTCAAGCTGTGATTATGTGTCAAATTGAGTTGATTTATTTTTTTAGGAGAGGGGGTTTTAGTCGTTTTTATTAAAACAGCATTTGAGTCAAGAGTCGAGTCGTTTTAGTCGTTTTCGAGTTTTCGAGTCGTTTAAAGCGAGAGCGAGAGCGAGAGCGAGAGCGAGAGCGAGAGCGAGGGCGAGGGCGAGGGCGAGGGCATGAGGGCTTGAGGGCGAGGGCGGAGGCTGGAGGGCGAGAGCCGAGGGCGAGAGCGAGAGCGATGAGAGCGGACTTATCTGACTCGAAACATAGAGGTATCTGCCGTGAGCTGCTATTATTCCCGGCCACCCAAATGGGCTCCGCAACAGGTGCCGTGTGTCGCCCGTTTGGCCCCGCTCCAGCGCGGATCAGCCCCGCCCTGACGTCACAGTGAGTGTGGGGGCGTCAGAGGACTGGTCGTCGTCGTCGACGGCGGCGGCGGCAGACTGTGGCCGTCTAATGGCATTGTTAATCTGAGAGCAGCTGACCACCGCCGCCGTGTGCCGGCAGTGATCAGCTGGCAGAGTCACACCAGGCCGGATGTGCCGGTGAGAACAGACACAGGAACACCACCGGCTGGAATAGGAACTGAGCGGAGAGAAACGCCGCAAACGACCAGCTAACGATGCTGCAGCGAACATTTCACGAATGCGTGGGATAGCTAGGGAAATAATGGCTTGCTCTATAATGAGAAATGCAATTTAAAAATGAAAGCATACCGATTATTTATTAATATCGTATTAATATAATAATACAGATTGTTATATTTATGTTAGGCTTTGTGCAATATGAGTATGACGCCAAGTTTTCCAGCCCAGTGCAGGACAGTTGTCGGTAATTCATGATAAGTGGTATATAACATAGTAACATATACATCTCCGATGACGCCCTCCCATATACATTCAAAGGCGCCCTTGAACACACTTTCGGAAGTGTCATCCAATACATATCCACGGAGGAAGGATATACAGGAGGCGCCACTTCCCGGGTTTCCCCATTGCTGTCGGTGACAACGCAGTGCTGCCATATTCGCCCGGACGATTTCTTTCAGACAGGAAAAACCGCTCCTCGGCCGCCAGATCCAGGCTGGGTCCCTAAGAGACCTATTAATATGTTTAAATGTGATGTTGGCTCACTTCTATGTTGATTTAAGTATAAATATGTGTTATTTTAAATAGTGTTAGCTGGTCAAATAGCATCTAGTATCTAGTTTATCGCCTTTTTTCCTTTCCTGTCTGGCTTCTATATAAGCCATGCCAAAAGTGTCTGTCTCCAAAAGCGTCGGAGTGGCGCCTCCTGTATATTCCTTCTCCGTGACATATCCGAAGGCACCCTCCGATATAACTCTGAAGGCGCCCTCACAAATTCCTTCAAAGGCGCCCACCGATAAGGTATACCTCTGAAGGCGTTCTCCCATATAGTCCAAACTCCAAAGGTACCCTCAGGCTCAGATACATGTATCTGAGGCCCGAGGACACCCTCTTTACATACATCCAAAGGCGCCCTTCGCTGAATGTGAAGCGGGAGGGGGCGCCTCTGGTTTTAGAGAGGGCGCATCTGGTCTTAGAGAGGGCGCCCTTGGATATAATATGGGCGGGCGTCTTTGGAGGCATGTGGGAGGGCGCCTTCGGAGGTGTATCGAAGGGTGCCTTTTGTGGCGTATGAGAGGTCTGATTCAGAAGTGTATCGGAGGGCGCCTTTGCAGGTATGTGGGAGGACACCATCCTTCAGATGTGTATCAGAGGGCGCCCTTGGATATACAGGGTCCGGCATAAGTTTTTGCCTCTGCCTGCTCCAGTATTTATATCGTATCTACACTTACGTGATTATTGCATCAAATATCTGCGTTCTTGGACTCGCATCTGCTTCCTAGATCCTTTGTCCTTGAGAATTGGGGTCCCAATCCCACCTAAGGTCAGGGGCTGGTGAGCTGTGGCCAGAATAACGCGAACTGTCTGCCTGGAACCCGCCCAAAAAGTTGTAAGGTCGAACACTTCATTCTTTAGCGAGTGAAATCTGGCAATAGGCGAGGTCTGAGCCAGAATGTTACAGTCAAACGTAGCCGGCTAAGTGGAACATATTTCCGCACCATAAGTCATTTATTCAGATACATCCACGTTGTGGTTTTTACGTATCCAGCGAGACATAATCAGTGAGTTGTGACAAAATCAGTGTTGCTACGATGAAAAACAATACGATTGCATTAAGCAAAAAAAAAAACACGAATAACAACAACAAAAAACACACATGGGCAGACCTGTCATCGCAAGGTGTTCCATGTATTCGCCGCTCTGAAAGCAAACGAACGCTGCGTGCTCGACAGCTTACACAACGGCAGTTCCAGTGCTCCTGCCGCAGCAGCTCGGAACTCTCGTAGCGATACTATGGCTCGCAGGACAAACATGGCCCGGATGGCTGGGCATGGACGCTTGCTCAGCGTTAAGCACTCTGCACTCTGATGCATCATGCTGCGCGCACCATCTTCATCGACTTTTCTGCCAGTCAAGCTGATACCAGGGGCAGGTGTCACTGTCTCAAAAACGTTCGCACTCCTGGTTATCCAGCCTCTTGCCGCGAATTTATAGTCTTTTTGCACTCGGTGCAAGTGACACTTGGCTGGCTCCTCCCCAAACGGATAGACAGTAATGTATATGTGGAAATACGTGGGCGTTGGATAAGGAGTTTAAGTGCCATTCAGGTGTGAAGTGATGCGATCTTGTAGAAATATGAAAGGATGGCGTTTGCATCTTGTCGCGTTACCATCCAGGAATTATATGAGGTTCAAATTGTGAGGTGCTGGTCGAGGAGGACTCCGAGTATTTTTACAGTTTTTGCAAGGATAAATTTGCCGAGCCTCCTGACAGGAGTGATGTGAAAGTCTTTGGCCTTTTTGGAGTGATGGTCTGGTTCCGATTGATGTAAAAGAAAGTCTTGTTTGGATTCATTTTCAGACTGTTTGCCTGGAACCAATTTTGAAGATGGAGAATTGACTCCTTAACTCGCACCTTCAGGTTTGATAGGCCATCGGTAGTGGGTGGGGAATGGTCAAGGAGCTGGGTGTCGTCAGCGTAGGACAGGAGGCGGCTGTGGGTGAGGAAGGAGGACAGGTCGTTGATTAATATGAGGAAGAGGACTGGTCCGACGATGGAACCCTGGGCTACTCCGTGGGTCAACCATCCAGTGGCCAGTGCTGGTGGCGAGAATTACAGACCTCATGAAGCATTGCTGATAGACTCAGGTCGGGCCGTCCACCCGCCAACTCCACTGTCACAAAAATTGTTCCCAAGAAAACAATTCAAATACAGAAAAGAAGACGATCTTGAATACTAAAATCAATGTGAGCTATCATAAATATGGTCCAGCGTGGATCTTCACCCGCAAGGGCTTACCCAGTCTCTGAAGGACTGTGGGGCTCCACAGGAAAGCTCTTTGGCTTTGGCACTTTTGTAATCTTTTACTAATATAAAGGCACTCAAGATGCACGTTAAGCCAAAAAAGTAACAGATCTCAAGTGCTTACCGCGTCAAACTCTGCAAAGATTGTCATAATCGAATAGTGGAGGCCTTGAAAAGCGTGTCATTCAGCGGATAATAGTTACGCCATCCTCCAAATACCCCAAAAGACCCGGTTTGAGCCCGAAATGCAGCAAGTGTCCATTGCGATTCGTCCGTCTCTAGCACGATTCCGCACGCCAAGATCGAAGTGTTCGACCTTCACTTTTCTGTGTGTGATTCCAGAGCAGACAGTTCTCTTTATTCTGACCACAGCTCACCAGCCATTGAATTTATATCGGATTGGGACCCCAATCCTCACAGGCAAAGGATCTAGGAAGCAGATGCGAGCCCAAGAACGCAGATATTTGATGCAATAATCACTCGGGTACGATATAAACACGATACGATATAAAGCAGACAGAGGCCAAAACTTATGCCGGACCCTGTATATGGGAGGGAGATTTCAAAGTTGTATCGGGGGTCACCTTCGGAGCTATGTGGGATGGCGCCTTTAGAGGTGCAACGGAGGGCGGCTTGCCTTTTTGGAGCCGGGAGGGCGTCCTCGGAGATGTATCGGAGCCTACCCCTCCCCCTCCCCTTCCGCTGCACAACACCGTGCGCTGACGGCGACCTCATGTCGGGGTTTGGCGCCCTCGTGTGGACTTGCCCCCTCCCCCCATTGACGGATTTATCAATACGCCATTGCTGCTGCAGTAGATGGAATAATGTCCACTATAAACAATGTAAGCGATGATGATCGGTCTGGTTCTGTTGCTGCGCTGCACAGCTGCGAAAATACGGCTCTTCGTAACGACAGCCACACATCACTAACTCACTGACGCTGACATCACCAAACATGACGTGCCACTGGAACACATGCATCGATTCTTTGTTAAAAATGGCCACGTGGTGCTCTGAGGTGTGTACTCCATGCGTTTGATTAGTCCTTTGATTAGAATATGAGCATGAACAGTGAACACCATGCAGGGGCGTAGCTTCTCCTGAGAAGTTGGGGGAAGGGGAGGGGCTGAGCTGGGAAAAATCCCATGAAGTACCATCAAAATCTACAAAAATACGGATTTCTCCCCGGATTTGACCCACTTCCTCGTCAAAGTTGGGGGGCTGAAGCCAAGTTGGGGGAGGGATTGAAGCCCCCTCAACTGAAAAGGAAACTTCACCCCTGATACCATGGCTCTTGGCTGTAAGTTATCACGTTTTTATGTAAATAGCCGCGATGCAAATAGTCGTTCGGTGTTGTGCAAAGATAATAATGATCCATTGTTTAATGTGTATACACAGATCAGAAGAAGGAATCGAGAGAGAAGGTGGCAGTGTATGTGCAATGTGTGTGTATATTAAATTTGCATGTGTATGAGTGGGAAATGGTGCCAAGATATAAACACTTGTGTTTTTGCACATTCCCATCCTATCTCCGTTTGTTTTGTTTTGTTTTTCTTGCAATAAGCGATGACGACATGGTAATACATTGCAAATAGCTTGTGGGAAAACTAGCCGGATATATTGACCCATTAACATTCAAACTGTTTAGCTACACGATTCAGTCACATTAATGCGAGGCGCCCGAGAATAGTTTTGCACCGCTATACCTTGGAACCGAGTCATCTTCGATCGTACAAATCTAAGTGTCTCGTCTAAGATAGACAATGCGTATTTTTTTTTCGCTCAAGTGTCGTAAATCGTCGGGGTTCCGTGACCTTTAAGTTCAACCATACTCTTAAAATAAGGTACTCTGTTCAGTTGATCCTGCGCACGGCTCACTTTCGTCCGTTTGAATTTAGATCGGTGCCGAACGACTTACTAAGTTAGCAGACTTGTTGACTCCTCTTTTAGTCGACTTAAGTCTGACTGACAGCCGAAGAACTGACTGGACTCTTGACTCAAGTGCTGTCTCAAAAAATAAATCGATCAAACTCTTGAGTCAAGTGTTGTTTTAAAAAAAAGGTTAAACGACTCGACTCTTGACTCAAATACTGTTTTAATAAAAACAACTCAAACCCCCTCTCCTAAAAAATAAATCAACTCAATTTGACACATAATCACAGCTTAAACTATTGCTTGGTTCAGGAATGTAGCCAGGGGTTTTTCAGGGGAGCCAAGTCAGTGTCGGATCAAATTTCGTTCCGTCTCATCAGCAAAAAGTTGTTGACCGGGGCGATGGCGTCGGGTCGTCAGCGCGAAGAGTCGTTGACCGGGAGGGGGTGGGAGTGGGGGTGGGGGGGGGGGGTTGTCAGCAAAATTGCATTTTATTTGACACATAATTGCATTGTAAACTGGTTTGCTCAGTTAGTGGCCCAGCCCCCTGGCTATGTCCCTGTTGTAACAGACTAAAATTTGTTTGAGTCGACTCAAATCAGACTAACAGCCGGATAACTGACTCGACGTTTGACTCAAGTGCTGTTTCAAACAAATTAAATCGACTCGACTCTTGACTTAAAAGGGAGTGTGCTTCTCTTTTGAAATGTAAAATATATTTTTATGGTAAGAAGCTATTGGGTTGATCGTTGGTTACGATAAAATTCGCGTCTGGAGCCCCTTTAGTTGAATTTTTACTTATATTCTGTTTGCTTTGTTTTTGTTTCAAAATCATAAACATTCGCCACAATAAACAGAGTACGCAAGAGTTACCTAAATGGTGCACAATGACCCGTCTTTGCCGAGAGTTTGCCCGCCGTCATTGTGATCCCTCTGGAAATAGTATGCGTGTGACCAGAGAACACCTGTTCTTGCCAAGATCAAATGCGACTTTTTCATCTCTTGGTTACCTAACTTAACAGGGGCCACTCGTCAAATACACACACGACAGCCTTCCACTATCTGGCCATTCCGTAGGTGCCACAGTCACGGTGAAAGTTTTACTGTCACCATTCTTCATTGTATTAACAATCGTGCTCTTAAACCATGTTTTTATATGTATTCATATTTGTATTTATATCATTTGTATTGCATTTTAACATGTATTTGTATTTTCATGGTTTATTTTTTTACCGCATCTTTATATTTTTATTTTTGTTATGTGTATTTTTAATTTTCAATCCTTAATTTTGTACATATTTAATCTTATCTGACTTCTACTTGTTGTGGCGTGTCCCGTTGAGTGCATATTTATCAATAACAAACAAAACATGACAATAAACAAACCCATGCGAAATCTCTCTAGTTCTAGTAGCGAAATCTCTCTGGTGAATAATTGTTCCGCAAGAAGATCTTGTGCGAATTTGGAATATCTCCGCACTATGTGATCTGGGGAATGAAGTCATAGCTAAATTCAGAAAAATCTGATCTACAGACTAGTGCAACAACTCCACATAACCAATGGAGTAGTACACTCCCTTTAGTGTAATTGTATTGTATTGGTATTGTATTGTATTGTATTGTGAATTGCTTACTCACAACCACAGGCCAAAGAGCCCAGTTACGGCTGCAGTCACACTAAAATAAACTAAGCTAAGCTCGAATATTAACATTTGCAAATAACGCGATTTCATACGCAGCACAAGCCCGCATGGTACAAAAAACGCAACACATACAGTGGTAGTAATGTAGCAGTACACAGACAGCTTTAAGTAGCCATTAAAAGCATAAAGTAGCCTTTACAAAGCGTTGATAAAAGTACAAATAAAATTAAATGAGCGCTTGGTGGAAGGCCCAAAGACAACAATAAAATTAAATTAAACCATATCACAGCATGTAGACGTGGCTTGCATAGCCAGTCCCTAGCCTAAGTAAGGTGCCTGATCGCAGCAAATTTTAAGATTTCCTGAAACGAAAGAGCTAGACGGAAGAAATAAATCAGTCCGAGGGCTGCTACTTGTGAGGGAGTTTAACAATTGTGGTAGACGAAACCAGGAAGCCGCCTCTTCACACTGTCCCACTCTACCCACATCACGAGTACGTGGAAGAGCTCAGGCGGTCGCGCGTGCGTCCGCCTGGTGCCGATAACGGGAACATTCCCACAAGTTCGACGCAGTCCAGACGGTCACCAAACACTGAACGCAAGTGTTGTTTTTAAAACTTGAATCGACTCGACTCATGACTCATCCAAAAATGTTCATCTCATGAGTCAATTCATGGCCCAACTCTAAGTCGGTTACAAGTCTGAGTTCCAGGCTTTTCAAGTCGTAAGTTTTTTCAAGTTTGCCCAGGCTTCCACCGGGGGTATATTTGCACCTTTAGTCACAGCGACCAACACATATCCTCACGCTGCTGAGGGTGGTTCCACCCATCATCGAGGCCATGGTGCTAATAACAATTAATTTAGCGAATGGTCATCATCATCATCTCATTTATTTCGTTTGGCGCCATCCATAATATGACATGGCGCTTTTCAGTCCAAGTGTCATTACCAGAGAAACACAATAAAATCAGCATAATCACATAAAAACCTAAGCAGGCGAATACAACACTAAACATTACTTCATGTAAACTACGGCTAAAATTACTACGTAAAATACTCACGGCATAACTCACGCTCAACCCCACTTCCTGCAGCGCCTACGACACCATGGGCCGACCCTACTCGTCCGCCTCTTCGCACATTCGCTGGCGGTTGTTCCACAGAGCACATGCCCGATAAACTGAAAAATTTACGTTTGCGTGCTCAGGTGCGCACCCGGGAAGCTGGAGGCTTGCATGTTCTCGGTTGCACTGGTTTCCTACCTCGCATACTTCTGTTACGGTCACTAGGATTTGCAAGACGTTCATGAACAGGCATTCGGCGGCATAGAGTTATTTAAACAGGGTTAAGTGCAATGTTCCGCAGTCAACTTCCGCCCACTAACCTGTCTATTCTGGAGGCCATTTCAAAGCTCCTCCAACAAATGGACAAGTCACTGACCGAGCCCGCACTCCCATAACAACCTGTGCACAGTGGTTTATAAACCTTCTGCAAACAGGTTTTGAGTCTCTGCACTACGCCACATCGGACCAGACCAGGACCATGCAGTAGCGGAATTGAGGGAAAATAACATTTCCACGATCATCTTCTTGACTTCCCTTGTAAAGCCCTCGCTGCATTTCGACAAGCCACCCAGAGTGGCCGTAACATCGGCGAATCACTGCTGACACAATTTGACTCGAACGTACAGGTCCGGCATTAGAACTATCCTCCCAGAATCTTTTGGCGTTGCTTGGGGGCTGGGATGATTGCGTTGCCATAATTGTACATTTGAATCTAATTAAAGCCGCGCCTTTGTGGATTTATTAAAATGAATCAGTCTTTGAAGGATTAATTTTCAGGCAGTTTTGAAATAAACAATTGGACTAGCCAGATCCAGCGTCATTCTACTTGTGCTTTTAAATTCCAAGATTTGCCTTTGGGTGATCCCCGCATGCAGAAACTAACGCATCAGCGTCATCACGTTTTCGAAATCTAAATACTGATGACCAGATCATTAGTAAAAATTTAAAAATAATATGGCCCTAATAGCGATCCCTGAATGTTACACCGTGAGTGATTGGTTTCACGTCGTCACCACCCGCACCACCTACATCCTCTGTCACTCGACCAGTCCCCGGAACCAGTGCGTGTCTATTCCGTACCAGCCCCAGCTTTCCACGGAGCCGGGGGGATGCTGAAGCTGTCAAAAAAGCTTTACTAGTCGTTCAGCTGTTGTGAGACAACCCGATGTGGCCCTCATCCGAGGCCATCACATGAAAACTGGACAGCGCCTCAGCATCGCCGAACTCCGTGGATCGGAGGCCGGAACCCGTGTTGCACATCAGTCAGGATGTCATGTTCGAGCAGGTAGGTCATTAACTGAACGCACACTATGCTCTCTGCTATCTTTGCGACAACTGACAGGAGCGACAAAGGACGGTAATTTGACGGGTCATCTGCACATCCAGACTTATGCAGTGGAATGACGCGGGCCACTTTCCATTCAGCCGGCAACTCTCCAGACACAAGTGACGCATTGACAATGTTCAGCAGGTGTGGTCCCACGACAGGAAATGTCATGCGCAGCATACCGATCGTGACCCCGTCAATTCCACTCGCCTTCGACGCTGACATGCGTTTCATGGCAGATGACAGTTCGGGCAGCGTGATCGGGCGAACGCGGAAGGCACCGCTCACCACGCGCGCCGGCGCGGCGATAGTGGCGCCATTCGTGCGCCTGCTCCTCCTCCAGCGCGGTAAGCCACGGGCCGGGCCGACGGGACGCGGAAGGCTCATTCAGCCGTTCGCCCAACGCAAAGTGCCGCTTAGTGGTGGTGATGCCGGAGGCTGGTTGCTCTCACGCCCGGTGATATTCAGGAATCGTCGGATGTCGTTCCACGTTCCCGTGACCGGCGGTAAGACGTCAGGAAGAAGGCCGATTTGGCGCTGAGCTGAGCGCTCTTCACGCGGTTACGACAGAATCGAAACCGCTGACTCGCTTGCTCGTCGGCTGGTTCCTCTCGCCTCTCCGAATCTGCCTAGTCACGCTCTCTCATCCAGAGCCCGCAGGCCTCCGTTCGTTTTCGGTTGAGCCACGGTGCTGGTGTGTGTCTCGGCCTGATAGGCTCTCTCCGGCATTGTGCCTCGTCTATCACCGGTGTCCACACCGCAAGCCCATGCCTTCCATTGTCAGCGGGATCAGACCGAGCCGTACACTGCAGTGACCCAGTCAGATACCCAGCAGGTCGGGCACAGTGGCGTCAGGCACCAGGTCCCGCGTTGAATCTAATCCGTGATCTCGGCAGGACACCGGCGGCGCTCGACGGCAGCGACCGTCTCGGCGATACGAGGGGTCGTGTCTGACCAAAACTGCCACGGCATCCACCCTTGGCAGCAGTGACCCATCTTGATAGACCGCACCAGAACGTGGTCAATCAGAGTCCCCGACTCAGGTCGGGTCGGGCTGGTTATCAGCTGCTTCATGCCCAGGTCGCCGATCATCTGTAGGTAGCGGTGGACGTCCGTTTTGGCTGGTTTGAGGATATCAAAATTTGCGTCTCCCAGCGCATAGACAGGCTTCCCGGTGCTGATTGCGTGCGCTAGTTGGGCCTGTAGATCGTCTATGGTGGCTGCCACTGTTGCACTTGGGGGGCGGTAGATAACCCCTACTATCACAGCGGCGGTGCTGCAGAGGCTGATCCAAAGCGATTCCAGCTGCGAGTCGCCCGTCGGCGTCGTTTAGTTTGTCTCTACATCGCAGAAAGTTATCACGATAAATGATACCGACTTCCGCCCCCTCCGGTGACTCTGATTGTGCCGGGCGATCTCGTCTGAGTATCTTGTAGCCCGGGAAAATGAGAAAGCTGCTGTCGGTGCTTCTATTTAGCCAAGTTTCACCGAGGCATAGTACGTCAATATTGTGAGTCTGCAGAACGTGATTGACGTCATCTATGGATGGCATTAAGTGACCGCACTCAAGTATTCGTCCCACTATCAGCGGTGGCCGGTGAGTGGTCACGTTGCCGCTGACGCTGTCCTCTGTTGTCGCCTCCGGAGCTCACGGGATGTTTACAGGCTTCGTCGGTCCCCTTTATGGACAGTCGCGACGGGCAGATCAAACAGCGGTCGTAGGCATCCGCTGGACATCCGGTGTGCACCAGCCGTTCAACACCCCTCCGCAACTGATGCTTCCGCCCAGCGCGCCTGCCACGATGAGTTTTGAAGACGGTACGGGGCTACTGGCCGGGCTCTTCCGCCGGTCTCCCCGTCACACTCCGCTCTCGCCGCGCATCGGGACAGTCGGCCCCCGCAGGTTCATGGGCCGGGTGGCAGCGCGTACACCATGCCAGGCCGGCCGCAAGGCAGCTGGCCGCAGCGCGCCGGCCCCACCAGGTCAAAACAGTTCCACTGCGCTGGTCTCGGTAGAGCTCCCGTGAGCGCGCTGATTGGTCGAGCGCTCTCCACCGAAACCGGTAGAACGGTGACCGGCCGAGCGAGGCCCCGCCCATCCCCGGCCCCGCAGCACATCTGGACCCGCCAGATGACACAATAGAATCACCAAAAACACCACTGAAACCTGCAACCACCGCATAGACAGTCACTCTCTCGGCACCACCACTAGCTTAGCTGGGTCTCTGCACAGTTTCACGGTCGAAGAACGTCTTCTTCCGGGCAAAACACTAAGATAAACACGGAGCACACAACATGGCGGCCGCCATAGTCAGGCGCCAGCTCAGCTCCTTTTACACTGCCATTTGCACGGCGTGACCTGCCGTGGTGCAGTCCTCTGCACTAAACACACAATGCATGACACAATGAAGGTACTATCACAATGACACTATCCAAACTATTCACACACTATCTTATGCACACACTATCTTATTAACCCACGAGCTACTTGGGGGCTTTTCCCCCCTCCTATTATTTGGCAATATCTCCTCAGCCAACAGCAGTATTGTCACCAAACTTGCAGGACCTGCGCTATTTTTAGACAATTCTGGTGATTTGGATACAAATATGTATTTTGTTATCGTACTCGCAGCAGATAATCCAGTCAAGGTTCGAGAAATACAAGTCGTTTTTCTCCCAGGACCAACAATCTTGAAGTGGCTGTCAGCCAATCAGCGGCGGCACTTGCATAGACCCTTTTTTCAAGTTCAAAATTAAATTGTCTAAAACGGTTAAGCTTTGCGAAAAACGGTTTAAGTAAGTAATACTTTTCAAATAACGGCCAAAGATAGTGGCCGTTATTTGAACAAAAATGAAGCAATTTCATCTATATTTTGTAAATAGGTATAGTCAATTTAGTGACATTAGGTAATACACACGCGTTTGACGATGAAATCAGCTAAACTTTAACAGGCCGTACAAAGACCCCTTTGTGAGCGAAAAGTGATACAAAATTGCATAGATAGCAAGCCGCAAGGTCTACTAAATGGTTATCTCGGATTTGTGAAAATGTTGTATTTTAACAACGCAAAATCTCTCAAAAATATCCACAAAATCAAAATGTCAAAGACGTTTTAAAAAATGTTAGAGAACCTCATAAGATCAATATACAAACAAAGTTTCAAATAAATATCTTTATTCTTTGCTGACATGGCTCCTAAGTATTGTAACTCATGACGTCATATTTTTAATTGCGATTTTTTGCTTTTATTGACCAGATGCAGACAATTAAATGCCAGCACTGTATTTCTGAGACAAAGCTGGTTAAGAAACACAACTTTTTATCTATATTTATATATTTCAAATTTTGGCCCAAGTGACCTGAGCTGGTAGCCCAAGTGACCCTGAGTGGCCGTTAGATGGTTTAAGGCCCTTTCATATATGTCATATAGGCCTGACAGAACCCTTGACATGTCTGACTCCTGAACGGACCCAGACTGGTCTGAGAGGGCGACTGTCGAGGCCTGAGAGGCAGTGGCGGCTCGTGGTCATCCAAGTACCTGAGGCCCAAACCCCAAGTTCAGAAGTTGCAAGGGGTAGAAGGGGCGTCGATTTTCTGCAAAATGATTGGGGGGAGGGCCCAATGCTAACTTTATAGATATCTCTACTAAATTTTGTAACATGCCAACGAGGCCAATAGGCCTAATTTAAAATTTTCAAATACATTGCGGGTGCCCCTTTGGGGCTGCCAGCCCCCCAAAATATAAAAATCGAACACCGGATGGTATAGACTGCAGCTGCCCGTAGTCACGCCTGGCCCCACGCGCCGCCTGGCATGGGTTGGCGAATCACGGGCCCAGCCAATGGCGAATCTGAGCCATCCAGAGTCGTATTACGCATCGCGCCAAGCGCCTAGAGGCCGGGCTAATCGGCGCCTCACGAGGCCGAGACGCAGAGGGAGAGCTGGCACATTTAATGTAACATCTACCGCCACACGTACTTGTAAGAACTGACAACGCAAACATTAACTATATTTCACGTAAATCTTTAAGATTGTGTTACATCCCTATAGTGAGGTCCATCTAAGAGAACACACCCGCAATTCGGTGCAAAAGTCGCCATACGGGTTCAGGGAATGAAAGACTCGACGCTCTAACTCTCGGCCACGGCCCGCCCGCCGCGCCGCCTGCCCGCGCCCGACGGGGCACGGTAGTAAAAATATAATAAATAAATAATGTATTATAGTTTTCGAGCTAATAATGTTGGCCATATATCGATTTATTAACATGTTTTCCTAGTTCATGAAACCTTTGATTGCCGTCGCTTACGACTCCTAGATCGAATAATATCGTTTTGAGTTCCCAAAACATCCCCGGCCTCAGTCGGCTGTCTTACCACAGCACGGCGCGGCATCGGTCGGCGAGAATGCGTTTCGCCGCGCTGGTGCCGACTCAGTTGCTGGGTGAAGCGGGCGGAGGCGGCGAGGCGGCAGACCGGCCCCCGGGCCTCAGCCGCTCGTAAGCGGTCAAATGAAGTATTGTTAACGTATGAACCGTGTGGCGGTGGATGAAGACTACTATAGAACTGATAATTTGTGGTGTTATGTCAAAAAAATGCACTGCGGATGTTGCAGAATGGAATCACTCACGCACATTGTGTGGTCTATGGCAACGTGCTATTTCAGCAAGAACTCACATCTTTCCTCAATAATAGGTGAGGCCCGGCCTCAGTTGCCTCCTATGACGAGCCGCCACTGCTGAGAGGGCCTCGCACCTCCGGCGGTCACTGGCCGGAGGGGCGCCGTCATTGGCCGAAGAGGCATTGCCACTGGTCACAGGGCTGCCGTCACTGGCCACAAAAGTGCAATCACTGGCAGGAGGAGTGCCATCACTGGTCAGATAGGCACCGTTACTAACCGAAGGGGGCGCTGTCACTGGTCAGAGGGACGCCATTACCAGCCAGAGGGATGCCATCACCGGCCAGAGGGACGACGTCACTGGCCAGAGGGGCGCTGTTACTGGCCGGAGGGCGCCATCATTGGCTAGAGGGGCGCCGCCACTGACTGGAAGGGTGCCGTCACGGTCTGACCATAGGGCGGCATATGGCTAGGGGGCGACATATGGCCATGATATGAGGGCGGCATCTGACCTTGCAGCAAACGTCGGATATTGAACCCCGTAAACAGGCATATTTCAGCGCCTTTGGCGCGAAACTGGGGGGACGCCCTGCGCGACGGACACTGGGAGGCGGCCGCCCCCCCCGCCGCCCCTTGTATCCGCCGCTGGAATGTAGATCATACACAAACGAACAAACCCTTGTATGTTTAGAATCGTTTTGTTGTATCTGCACCGCCAAATGTACCACTTACCTAGTAAGGTGCAGAGCAGAGGTATGTACAGTCGGTCTTTTATGTGTCATCCCTGTTTTAGTTTCTGAAACTCATCTAATTTCACTTCTGTGTACATGAGAGACTGATTTAAAGGAGCATGGGGTACCTACCTAGGTAGGTATCATCATGTTCCTTGTTTCATTCCTTCGTGTACACAGAAGAGGAATTGGATGATTCTAGAACCTGAAAAAGGGAAGAACATAGATAGACCGACTGAACATACTTACTTTATTTATTTATTTATTCAAGCGATCACCAAAGGGTCACCCCCACTAACAGTGAAGTCAAAAAGGCACGGACTTTAGGACGGTAGGTAGCATGCTACAATACATATAAAAATATAAGATATGCTTCGCAAAACGCGCTATAAATACATACACAATAAAATAAAAATGATGCCAATAACGACGAAAAAATAATATACATATGGTTCTCTGAGATACGGCTACACCCAAAGTTGATGCCTAGGATCACTGATGGAGCTGATAAAGCATCTCTTAGCCCGAGTGTTCCCCTGAGTTGTGCCCAAAAGTGCAACACTGCTGGACAAAGCTAAAACAAATGCAGGAGAAACTCGCGCGCACCTGAACATCGGTCACATCTGTCAGAAGGACGCATGCCGTATATGCATAAGCGGCTATAAGATGGGATGATGTGGTGCATTATTTGAAGTTGTAACCATCTTAGCTTGAAGTCGGACGTAGACGTATATAATCTAAAAAAGACTCGACCAACTAACGGGATAAGTTAAGTCGAGTTCTACTTGCCATTGCCTAAGTGCTTTTGTTGAAGTAGTGACTGGGGCTGCTCATGATAATGTCGAGTAAGCCCACTGAGCATATTTGTGGATTGAAGCAACAGCATTGCAAATTTCGGGTACTTACTTATCCAATGGTTTCTCTTATTCTAGGATGCGTACGCTTCCATTGTTCTGGAATGGTATGAAGAAGGCTGTTCCAGACCACAAAATTGGACGTGTTGTTGGACTTTCGGATAGCAGCGGCGCCCATGCTTCATTACTCACTATGAGTAAAAACAATAATCTCCACTGCCTTTGGCAATGCATGCGTAGCTAATAGTAAAGGCGTCGATGTTTAAGCTTCATCAAATATCAATTTCGCGCAGTGACGCCTGTCAGCGCCATGTTTCGCTCGAGTTTCAGCGCCCACCCTGCCCAGCCCGTTCGTTGAGGAATGATGCGCCGCTGGTGACCGGCCAACAGAGCTCTTCGCAGAAACACCGTCCTCAATCATGTACGGCCGACGTCGATATTTCACAGCAGCACCATCCATTATGCGGCCCGCCGGTGACTATTAGCAGTGCGATATCGCCATCACACGGCTCACGACTCTGAAGCAGCCCGCTGCTACCCGCTACCCTGTCCCTATCCTCGCTGGCAGGTAGGTGGAAATCTACCGCTACCCGGTCCCTATCCTCGCTGGCAGGCAGGTGGAAATCCACCGCTACCCAGTCCCTATCCTCGCTCGTAGGTAGGTGGAGATCGCGTTCCGCTACCCCAGTCCCCTATCCTCGCTCGAGGCAGGTGGATGATGCCGCCGCTTACCCAGTCCCTTATCCTCGCTCGGAGGCAGGTGGAGATCGCGCCGCTACCCAGTCCCTATCCTTGCTGCGGAGAGCAGGTGGAGAATCCGCGCTACCCAGTCCCTATCGCTCGCTCGCAGGCAGGTGGAAGATCCGCCGCTACCAGTCTAGTCCCTCGCTCGCAGGCAGGTGGACGATCCGCCGGCTATCCCAGTCCTTTATCCTCGCTCGCAGGAAGGGGAGATCCGCCGCTACCCAGTCCCTATCCTCGCTCGCAGGCAGGTGGAGATCCGCCGCTACCCGGTCCCGATCCTCGCTCACAGGATAGGTGAGCCATTGCCTAAGTGCTTTTGTTGAAGTTTAACTCCCCTTTAATATGGGCAGATACAGTTACAGACAGATGTTCATCGCCACATGCTCCTATCTGTTTTACGTGCCTTAGGAGTGTGTTTAATATGCCAATTGTGTTCCTATAGATATCTTTTGATCTCCCCATTATATTCTTATACAGTTAATGACAACAAGAATGCAGACGATCTACTGTTTTCATTTGCAAGTCACGAGTGAATTGATAGGTGGCTGGTTATTAACTATAAACTATGTATACAATTAAAGATTAAATGATGCCATAAACAATAAACATGGAGTGCGTGGAATAAAGCGCCCGCTGTTGACAACTCAAGAAAACTGACAACTATGGACAAATTCACCTATGTATCATTGTTTTGTGTTGCCCTATGCAATCAGTCAGGGGCGGATCCAAGGGGGGGGGGCAATCCGGCCATGCCCCCCCCAAAGAGAAAAAGGGTGGGGCCAACATATCTTTTGCCCCCCCCCCAAAGGATATCAGTGAATACCCACAATTATTCAATACGGACTGCTTTGGTACTCATTGGTATTAACATGGTGGAGTCTGGACTCGAGGAAAAGATAACATTATCGTCTAAAAATAGCTTGAAGCAGTAAAAATCCAGCTTATTCACCAATACAAAACTGGAAAATTGGCGCCGCTTTCGTGGTATCATACAAGCTTTTGCAATTGCTTACACAAATTAGGAAAATGGGAAAACTGATTTGATTAAGTGTCTGGCAGAGGCTCTCCTTGACGGTAAATCCTGGCCCCGGGCCACTTCATACAACATTAACCCTCGCCTTACCGTTTCCCACCTTCGTCGTACGGGGGGAGGGGGACTGACAGTGTGGGGGAGTATCGCACGTATTGTCCGAGGCTGTACCCTAACGGCGCGCGTCAGAGAAGCAGAAGGCTGACGTTCCATCTGGCGGCGAGGAGTTTCCATGAGCGCCGGTAGAGGTCGCTTCGGGAATGAGTAAAGTCAAAGACGGGACAGGGGTAGAGGAATCGCTCTCACTCCACCGCTCCACAAGCACTAGGTACAGATGTGCCCAGGGCGTGGGCTCTCCTTCCGGAACCCGTCTCTTATCCCATGACAGCCTCCTAGATTTTCAGGATAGGTAATTCAATGTTGTTTGATGTACTAACGTTTTGTTATTCAATAACGGTAACGCGTTTTAAGCCACATTGCAATGACGATTGTATCATGTTGAAATGCGCGTGTACTAGTTTTGGTTGACATACATTTGGAGTTGGACTAACGAATGAGTTTAATAGAGTATGCGACATCGAGATGTGGGGACAAGGTTCCCGCGGCTGTCTCGCGGGACGTACTGAGTGGCGGGTCACGGGACACGGGTCAGGGCGGGTCCGTCACGGAACGCTTTTGTAAGGAGGGGCGTGATGCGTCACGCCGGCGAGTGACGGGGACAGGTACTCACTGGGGGTATCTGAGGTTTACACTGGGTGAGGGAGGTCACATGGTTCTCCACTGGGAACGCGGGAGGCTAAGGCAGGTCGCGCGGGCAGATGTGAACCTGCATTGAAGGCGCATTAGCAATGTGACCTTAGCAGGGTCACATCAGGCGACCATGCGGCCGTGAAAACTTAACCGAGTGGTTTGGCGCGAAGCTTTCTACACTGTTTTACCACAATGCGATGAATGCAGCCTGCTGTACGTGGTGGCAGCCGTCAGTAGGTGGGGGCTTAGCTTTCTGGCCACCGCGTAACGGTAACGGCTTAAGCTTGGCTGTTACTGAAGCGCTAGAGTAGGCCAAGAGGTGAGAGCCACAAGGCACTAAAAGCCACAACAGGATCCCCTGTTAACTTCCAAACCAAGATCATAGAGCAAACGCAGTAAGCACCAGCATGTTGCCTGTCATATGAGGATCGCAACGGTATGCATTTTTTTTAGGTTTGCAGTCATTGGGTGAACTTCCAGGTCAGTGAATGACCTGCGACTCGATCAACGTCAAAGAAATAATGTTTTTTCGTAGAAAAAATCAAAATTAGAACTGATAAATGTAATAAAACAGCATAGCTCTCGACCAGTTTCGTCTCAGAAATACAGAAAATGTATTTATTTGTTGGTATCTGATCAAAATAATTCCAAAAAGTGATAAAAAATGACGTCATGAGTTTCTTTCTTTTATGGAGCCATCACTCAATCACAAATTGCTTTGAAATTTGGTTTGGGTATTGTCCACACTTAGTTCTGTCAATTATCTTTGGGTCTTTCAAAATCTTTAAAAAATTGATTTTTAGTGATTTTTCACATTTTTTAGTTTTTAGGGGTGAGAAAGCAAAAAAACGAAATCCTNCACTGGCGGATCCAGGGGGGAAGCATTTAGGGCCATGGCCTAAAGTGGCATGTTTGCCCTCCCCAAAACGATCAAGCCTCATAAAAAAGCGATTGGTAATAATGTATAATGGCTTTGGCTCTGTTCCATAACTACAAGTTTGCACGAGGGTGATTTTTTACAAGTTAAGGTCAACAACAACACGCGAGCACAAAACCATTCCTTGCACCGCCAATATAGCTCGCAGAAGATTGCCAATGGCACCATTTTGCTCCTTATGCTTTGCTCAATCGAGTCATGTTAAATGTTTGTTATTTATAATCCGGATAAGTGTTGTAGAAGTATGGTTTTATGGGGAATCATAGGCGTAGGAACGTTTTGAAAAGTGTGTGTGTGTGGAGGGGGCAGCCACTGGCGGATCCAGACTCTCTCCGACCTCCGTGGGGGCATCTTTTTGTGGCAAAAGGGCACAATTTTTTTCTCCGTGGATTTGAAACGGTCACCTTTTGTTGGTATTTAAGCTGAAAAAATGCACTCTTTCGGCGGAAAAAATCGTGTTTTCGGGAAAAAATCACTTATCGGTTAAAAAACATTAGGGAGCAATACGTCAGTCAAAAATATAATATTGCTATGCTATTCTATTTTGGCATCGTCCATTATACTTGGTTCTCCATTAAATATTCCGTTCTTTAAATATGTTAAAAAATGATTTTGTGGAAAGAAAAAATCACAAAACATATTCTTTCAAATATATTACACAACTGAAATACATAGACCATAGAACGAAGTATGGACAATAACTAAACCAAAATCAAAGCAATATCTATATTTTTGACTGACTGGCTTTTGTGGGGGAGTATCGCACGTATTGTCAGAGGCTGTACCCTAACGGCGCGCGTCAGAGAAGCAGAAGGCTGAACGCTCCATCTGGCGGCGAGGATTTCATGAGCGCCTGGTAGAAGGTCGCTTCGGGAATGAGTAAGTCAAAGACGGGACAGGGGTAGAGGAATCGCCCTCACTCCTCCTGCTCCACAAGCACTTAGTAAGATGTGCCCAGGGCGGGCTCTGCTCTTCAGGACCTTTCCCATGACACCTCTTAGATTTTTAAGGATGGTAATCAATGTTTTGTTTGATGTTACTCACGTTTTATCTCGGTAACTGAGCGTTATAAGCACACATTGCAATGACGATTGTATCATGTTGAATGCGCGTGTTATCTAGTTTGGTTGACATACATTTGGAGTTTGGACTAACGATGAGTTTAATAGAGTATCGACATCGAGATGAGGGGATAAGGTTCCCGCGGCTGTTCTCGCGGGACGGCTACACCCCCCTGGCCTATGAGTGGCGGGTCCGGCGCCACACGGGTCAGGGGCGGGTCACGTCACGGGAACGCTTTGTAGGAGGGGCGTGATGCGTCACGCCGGGCGGCGTGACGGGGACAGGTGCTCACTGGGGGTATCTGAGGTTACTCTGGGTTGAGGGAGGTCACATGGTTCTCCACTGGGACAGGGAGCTAAGGCAGGTCGCGCGGCAGATCGTGACCTGCATTGAAGCCATTAGATGTGACCTTAGCAGGTCACATCAGGCGACCCCTCGGCCGAAAACCTTACCCGAGTGGGTTGGTCGAGCTTCTACTACACTGTTACCACCATGCGATGATGCAGCCTGCTGTACGGGTGGCAGCCGTCAGTAGGTGGGGCTAGCTTCTGGCTACCGGCGTAACGGTAACGGCTTAAGCTTGGCTGTTACTGAAGCGCCAGGGTAGGCCAGAGGTGAAAGCACCGGGCATAAAAGCGCCACACTTTCTAAGTATGCTAGTCTGGATTTTGTATTCGACATTTCCGAATGTCACACTGGCATCGTCTGACCTAGAATGCGGCCGATGCCATCTGCCACAGGCCATCCCTATCAGGACCTAACTATTGAGCGCCTAAGCGACTCGAACCCACGTTGACGGAAGGGGGGATGGCAGATATATATTCTAGCGCTCTCCCGATTGAGCTACGCGGTGGAGTGGGGACTTCACTCTGGCGGACGGATATTCAAGGAAATAGTTTACCTTGTATTTTTTTTTTCAAACACGTTTTGACTATATTTTGAAATACATTTTTTTCATAATGTCCAAAATAGCCATACCTACATCGCGCCGCTTCAGGACAGAAGGACGTATATGATTAATTTTATCAAAACTATATGCATACTCTCCGCAACGTCAAACGTGTGGCTCAGCCAATCAGATATTCGGAAGTAGTCGCGTAAGATTACTGCATAGCCTCTGTCCAGGTGCGTAGGGCCCACATTCTTGACATTCCCTCGACAAAAAGTCAAATATATTCGGCTGGAGAGCCCTTTCAGTCCAGGAAACTTGCAGTTTGGGGTTTTTCAACACGGGCTACAAAACTGCTATCTCAGTTCAAAACCCATGTTGAAGGTGAACTATTTCCTTTACCAAAAGGTTAGGGCGGGAGCAGTTTATTGTCGTTGGCCTCCGTGTCTAAGAAAAACTGGGGCCTCGTTCCCCATGGTTCCAAATTGCTATTTATATTTCTATAAGCTTTGATATTGACGGTAGAAATTTATGTGGTTAATTCAATTTTGGCAGTTGGCACACATACCGAATCAACATCAGCGATGTAAGAGGAATCAACCGCTCAAAAGTGGGGGTGCAGTTAACATTGTTAGCTCCCTCGACCTAAATCGAGGTGCCCTGGCCTCCCCACCCCACCCCCGGTTCTTAGATATGCTTATGAGTTATGACATTGTGTGGTTATGATTTAATCGCTATTCTCTCAACTTTAAAATATTAACACTCGCCCTACGGGTGGGGGGGGGGGGGGGGGGCGGGGGCTGACAGGTCCCCGAGGTTCTTCACTATAATATTTTGTTTACACCATAAGCACATTTGAAATTTTCAGTACTGAGTTTGAAAACCATTATATGCGTATGCTGTCAAAAAATGTGGACAAAACATTCATTGACACTGGTCAATAAGTTTTGGAGATAATTATGTTTTAGTGAAGTCATGTTTTTTAAATATAAATATTTGACAAATAATAGAAAATAGAGTTTTGCAGCAAATAGCAAATGGAAAACGGAAATAACATAAAATGATATTCTCTTTTAAACATGGTAATCTCGTAAATCCAAAATTAAGTGTTTTTACCCCCAAAGAGTCAAAACTGTGTTTTATTACTACAAAATCGATATTTTCAATGATGTTTAAAAAACAGAATATATGTGAGAGAACTGAGAACTGACTATAAACAATATCCAAACAAAATGTAAAAGCAATATCTCTATTTTTGACTGAGTAGTGAAAAAAGACTTATGTCATTTTTTAAATCACCTTTCTTTCGGCCAGATACAAACACTTTATTTTATATTTTAGACAAAACTGGTCTTAGAACATGCCTTTTTATTTGCATTTATCATTTTCTAATTTTTAGGTTTTCTGATCGCTATTCTGGACGTGATCGAGTTGAGGTTGCTAATCCTAATCGCCCATAGCAATAATCTTCTATGGTGACGATTTCCGTGACCTAAGAGGTTATTATCTAAACCAGAGCTAAAATTTTATATATGGTCAGATAGCTAGTTCAACGATCAACAACCTAAGGCTAACCAAATCATTTTATTTTCATAACTATAATAATTACTGAGCAAAATCACTATTTTTGGACGTGGTCGATCTTATGTCTTTCATTTGACCTGGAAGGTCACCTGTTGACCTCCATCAAAAAAGGATATACCATCAGATTCACACATGGAAAGACAACATCTGGGTTTTATCTTTCTCTCGTGATAGCTCTAGTGTGCTTGGTTTGAAGCTAAAGCAGGGTGTCTGTCAGGACGAGGGCCCCGATAGGGCGGAAAGGTGAAAAAACGCTCACAGTAGGGCGAGGGTTAATCTCGAACAAAATATCAGTGATCAAAAAGGGTAAACATGGCTCAACCCTGAGGAGGCGAATGTTCTAAATTGTTGGACTCCCAGGCTTAAGAAGTGGGGCACTATGGCCCCTGTCCCAATTCCCTAGACGGAGAGGTCGTGAATTAAATTTAGTACCTAGTTATCTCCCACTCACAAGTTATCAAATACTTAAAACCAAAAGGAAAAGAGCTTCTCAAAAGATGAGGAGGACCAGTTAGGTGCAATTATCCACACGCGCCTGAAAAGTGGGGGTCATGGTCCAAACCCAGTCAACCGTGACCTACAGCTATTATGAATTGTGAAGTGTAAATTCTTAATATTCTGCCACATTTAAAAAGAAATTCATATGTAACTACTAAATCATCAGTGGATGATATAAAGAAATGACTAAAATCAATATAAAAGTAGAGAACCGTACCAATATTGGTATAGGATAATCAACTTAAAAAATTGCGCTTTGGTTTGCCGCGATTTGGGCGTAATTTAACGTCAATGGGGTTATGGTATTATGTGGGTTGTAAAATTCCACAATTATTTTCACAACTTCAAAGCATTCATATCGAACAAATATCGGTTCCCGGAGGAGGAGAAATCGTTCAAAAGTGGTGGTGGTGAGGGGGGCAGTTAACATTGCTGCCCCCAGCCTGAAAAGTGTGGGGGGCATGGCCCTCTCGGCCCCCCTGTTCCTACGCCTATGTGGGAAATGGTTACTTAATTGGCCTATTGAATACAGTTTTTACTCTAGTCGGTTCGGCTAAGATCCAACGCAGCGTCTAAAGAAAATGCGAGGAAGTAATTTAACTGATATGCTCTGAAAGTAAATTGAATGAACAAGAGAATAAGCATAGTTCGAACTCCGCCAAGCTTTTAGTTGTAGTGTTACGGCTCTTCGAAGCTGGGCGACCAAATATTTTTTACCCTGAAAACGCGTTTTTTCTCATTTGTTTCGTATTTTACGCTGAATTATTCATACTCAGAGTGAATATATGCAAATGCTAAGGATATCAAATGAAATTCCACATACATTCCAACATTTTGACGTCAAGTTTGTCCAGAATGGTTGAAAACTGGCGCGTGCATATATATTTTTACATCCGTGTCCGCGAAATCGGTCATGAATCCGGAACCCTGTCATATACAAAATGTGATCGTTAAATTGCTATTTTTGGGTATCGCACCCGGCACTGCCGATTCCTACTTGTTTTTTTTCCGGGCCTTCATTGATCGCAAGTTAATTAACATCGCAATATACGCCGCTAGAGGACGGGCGGCAGGCAGCGGCAGGCAGCCAGCCTCTCACTGCCGCCCGTACTCAGTTCACCAGTAGGTATAGACTGCACCGCATGACACGCGAGCCGTCCGGCACAGTATCACCTGCCGATTCTCCGCTAGCAGACGAGTGGCAGCGGCAGACCACGGCAGACCACGGCAGACCACGGCAGACGAGTGGCAGACCACGGCAGACCGCGGCAGACCGCGGCAGACCACGGCAGACCACGGCAAACCACGGCAGACCGCGGCAGACCGCGGCAGACCACGGCAGACCACGGCAGACCGCGGCAGACGAGTGGCAGACCACGGCAGACCACGGCAGACCACGGCAGACCACGGCAGACCGCGGCAGACCGCGGCAGACCGCGGCAATAAGAAGAAAAACACCAACGAAAGACGAGTGGCAGCGGCAAGACGAAAAGCGGGGCGGCAGCAGAGTAATTCTTGTGGCGGAGCACAAAAAAAGCTGCTGCTGTGGATTTCAAGACCGCAAGAAGTCCCGCCTTTTTTTGCGATAACTTTTTAAGGAACGGCCGAATCAGAATGCAATTTTCGCGTAGTCGATTTAAAATTTTCAACCCTGGTACCACTGTTGTCCAGATGGTCTGTTAAAAAAGTGGACTTGACTGTTTGACTCGTAACGTTAAGATCTGCTCGGAAAACCCAACTGTGACAGCAGCCTTTTGAAATCATAATGTTCTAGATTTCACAAGCATTATTACAGGTGTTTCATCACGTGGTAGCGGAAAAACAGATAACAATTTTGTCAATTTGAAGAAAGCACACACTCAGGGATGCAACCAGGGGGGACAGAGGGGACACGTGCCCCCATTGGGCCGACTTTCACACTATATAATATATAGGATATAATAATTAATATATATATATACTAAATATAAATGTATATATATATAGCATATATATATATATGTACTATATATATAATAGGTATAAATCGGCGACGTCCCTGTTTTACGACTTCTTAGGGGCCCTGCAAAATATAGTGGCATAAATCTGGAAAACATTTTTCGCGACATTTTCTTCGGCGGCCCTTTGCCGAGGGGGCCCCTGAGGATGCCATGCCCTCCCTTTTCGAAGGTCTGGCTGCGCCTCTGTGCACATTGTATGATGTGTCTTCGCATGCTTAACTCATAATAAGACGAAATTGCAGTTGACCTCAGACGCCTATCCAAAGCGGTTCCACTTAGCGTCGAAAGAGGAGGGTTTGCGCCTTGACGCTGACGTTGACCGATGCTGGCGGAAAACAATTACTCATCATCACCTTACACATGAATACGGCAGCAGTGTCGGCGATGTTAATGATGATATATCGACGTCGGCGGTAACAACATTACGTCCGGGTCAGTGTAGATAACAATCCTATAAAACAAACCTGCCTACGTAACATGTCCTGCATGCGTACCATAATCATTACCGGTATTTACCAGCGGGCGGAACAGCCGACCGAGCTATTCCGAGCAAGTAATCCATTGGTCATTAATAGCACTTGGCTGCTGACTGGCTCGGTGAGCGATCACGGACGGCCAGCGATGTGCCAGCGATGTGCCAGACGTGACACGACGTGACCCGCTGGAACACGCTGGACGCTCGGCCGGCTCGGCGGGGGGCCGGCCGTGCTGCGCCGTCGGCGCCGCCATCGTCGCCCCGGCGACGCCGGCTTCAAAGTGCCCGGCGCGTTTCCATGGCTACGAATCCGATCGAAGCAGGATGTTTTCGCCGCGCGGCGCGGCAGATGAGCGTGGTGCTCGTCGGCGGGCGGACGTCACTCGCGAGTCGGTGTGTGACGGCACCGCGTCGACAGCTGCCGGGTCTGCCGTCGGTCGTCGGTGCGCCGTGTCCGTATCGGACGCGCCGCGAGTGTTCCAGTGATCTCCGCCGGGTCGCGCGACTCTTCCGCGCTGATCGCTCGAAGCGCGACGCTCGAAGCTCGTGGTTGTTCTCCGCCGGTGCTGTGGGCGTGTGGGAGAACCTGAGCCAGCCGTCCGGCCGCTGGCTCCGTACACCGCCGCCGCCGCCGCCGCCGCCGCCGCCGCCGCCGCCGCCGCCGCCGCCGCCGCCGCCGCTGCCGCCGCCGCCGCCGCCGCCGTCGCTGCCCCCGGAGCCGCCTGTCTCGGTGAGTGTTTGACGCCCCAGGCGGTCGGCCGACACGGGAGGCGCCGCTGATCCGGGCCGTCTGCCCCGGCCGTCGGCCCTCAGCCGGAGTCGCTGCAGGATCGATGCTCGGGTATGACACGAACCGAGTCCGTGACCGACGCCCGAGGCGACGCCGGGTCGGCCGGCTGGCCCGGGCGAGAGGCAGCGACTCTGTCCAGTCTTGACACGAGCAACAGATATGGGCGCGTAAACACCACACTCTCGGGCTCAGGCTTGTGTGTGTGTGTGTGTGTGGGGGGGGGTGGGGGGTGGAGTGAGGATGGGGAGGGGGGGGGGCGCTTGAGTTTGGGTGAATATGCGCTGTATGTGGGCGTTTGGACTCAGCTTTGGCTAGACTATTTTATTTGGTTCTCTAAGGTTGACACCATGAGGATTAAGGCGTGTGATTAAACGCATTTCTGACTGAGAGTGTGAGTGAATGCATCAACTGGTGAGGTCTCTGGCCAGCTGCAATGCATTTACAATATTCATTCCGACGTGAGTTTTAAATGGAATAATCATATAATGGCGCTTAAATATATAGGTGGAAGACGGGTAATGCCGACCTCATAAGCATTTTTGCTTATATATCGGGTGGTTGATAGTCCTGATGGGTTATTTAGATATAATTAAAAAGCCAACGAAACAAGCTTTTGATTAACACCCAAACTGTTAATACAGATAGATTGACTTGGGTAAAATTGAAATGGTTGAGAGAAGAAAGAGCAAAACACTGGGCTCTGGGTAATACCGGGCACATGACATAAATTACTTTTTGTCCTTCAAAAGACTAGAAATGGTGGGGAATACCTGGATAGTTGTCTAAAAAAGGAGTGTTCCACAAACACACCGGTACTGCCATGCAGTGTGGTACGTTATCTGCTGCTCCTGTCTGTCAGGTCGGATAGGGTGGCTGCCTTTCTTGTGTGCCTTTGTATTAGGATGCAATTACGCAGGTAATGAGATGTGCTTTTCATATGCGTTTGCTGACTTGTTTACCATATGATTTCTTTTATCGGTTTGGGTGTTAAATATTGCATATTAGGTTCATCAAAAAGGAGAATCAACGCAAAATTGAAGGTGAAAACAACGCGTTTTGACGTTAACACCATTCTTAAACACCGGTATCTCCATTGAGTGCGTCTACTAAGAGCGTACGAAGCATTTGACCCGGTGACTCATTGCCATTTTTATGCCTATAACTTGAGTCGTTAGCCCCTGGACCGGTCAAGCTAACAATCCGTCGTGACTCTTTATCCCGCTGTCCACCCTTTAAAGGAAAATATTCACCTTTTTAATTTATTTATTTTCATTTTTATGTGACACATGTTTGGTATTCAACTGATCGTGCCTCAATTTAAAAGTGAAGTAACAACTTTTATGTCCAAAAATTTAATTTTGGGAAAGTGAAAAATATGTACTTACATTTGGTGACGAACAGTATGATCCATTACTATCTCTGGTTTGAATGTTAATTTGTAAATAGGTCGAAGGGCCAGAAATTAATTAAGTGTTTCAAGAAGCTAGACAACATCCCTGATTGGTAAATGAAACAAATTGCCGACACTTAATAGATCACCGTCCGGGGCCAAGTTAATCCGTCAAATCCATCACGGCTTTTAAAAGTTTATTTGTTAATTATGGGAAAACGACTCAGAAAAATGTTTTATGTGTGCAATGTAGTGCATTAAGTACCTGTCTGTTAAAAATTAATGGGACAAACATCCAGTTTTTTAAACATGTCGAGAACATTAATAAGCTAAACTACATGGGTTTCAATCCACTTTTTTGAAGTGCTTGTTGATTGTTCATGTAAGTTTGGTACATATTTGCAAAATATAGAGTGCAGGACACATATGATATGCCTTCATGATTAATAATGCATAGGCAGGCTAATTTTAGCTCGGACAGTGAATTCGTTGTCAAGTACTTGTAAGTACCGACCGTTAGAAGCGTGGATCGCTTATCACCTTTAAATTGAAATATCTTTCGGTAGGAATATTTGTATGCAAAATGTGATCAATCAACAATTTATTTTGCTCTCGTCTGTCGATCTCAATAAATATTTGTTGTTGTTGAAAAATGTGATTGTTTCCCTTTAAATCATTTTTGTATGGAACCCGAAAACTGATTAATGGCATTGGTGACCCATTGAACGTAAAGCGTCCTATTTGAAGGTAATGTTTTACCTTTGCATTGGTTTTTAATTGAGATAGCCACTATCTTTGACCGTTATCAATTAATAAATAACTAAAAAATCAATAACTTAACCTTTTTAAGCGATTGAACTTTGAATTTGTAAAAGAGGTCTAAACAAGTCCCGCCGCTGATTGGCTGACTGCCACTTCAAGATTGTTGGTCCTGGGAGAAAAACGACTCGTATTTCTCGAACTTTAGCTGGATTACCTGCTGCGAGTGCATATATTTTTCTGGACATCAGATTGAGATAAAAAACAAGCCTATGCTCCGGAACTGTCGGACCGATCTGGGTCATTTCTGTACCATTCGATCCAGCATGTTTCAAATGAGAGTCGTTCTGAGTTTTATTCATTTCTATTTAATTTAAGTGGACTAAATTTGACCCAAACCACCCAGAACTGTTTTTGGTGGCTTTGGTCCACTTCAATTGAGCTAAAATGGAACAAACTCAGAACGACTCTCATTTGGACCATGCCGGATCGAATGTGAAGAAGTTGCCCAGATCGGTTCTATAGATTCGGAGCATGGGCTCATTTTTTATCTAAATTTGATGCCCAGAAAAATATATGCGCTGCGAGTACGATAACAAAATACTTTTTTGTATTCAAGTCGTCAGAATTGTCTGAAAAGTTTGTGCCTATTCTCCATAGCTCTACATAGCTCAATCAGGGGCTGCGGACTCCGGGGGGCAGGGTGTGCAGTTGCACACCCTGAAAATCTTGAAGGGGTGCAAATCACCTATTTTGCACCCCCTTGAATTCCTGAGGCCCCCTTGCATTAAAAGTAACTGAATTCATCCAACGCTGCCTTGGAGATATACCACGCAAGCCGTAACTTGGTCCAAGACCCACGCGAAGGCGTGGTTTTTAAAGAGTTTAAAGCACTTTAGAGGTTCTTTAGGGCTACCAGGGCTCTCTCTGAAAGACCAAAGGGCCCTGGGACGTTCACAAGAGCCAAGGGCTCAGGTCAGAGGGGCCCCTGGACAGGCCGAAAGGTTCCCTGAGCGGGTCAGAGGGCCCTCTGAACACGTCAAGGCCCCTACCAGCACAGAGGTACCTGGAAGTCGTAGAGGCCCTCCGGAAGTTGTAGGGACCCCTGCAGGATGGTCGGAGGGCCATGGCAGTCAGATGGGCCCTGGACTGGTGAGTTGAAATGCCCCAAAGCGGTCAGAACTGGCCTCCTGAACACGTCTAATGGGCCCTAGCCAGCACAGAAGGCCCTGAGCAGTCAATAGGGCCCCTGGCATGTCTAGGGCCCCTGAGCGGGTCAGAGGCCCCTGAACACACGAATTAACCCCTAGCCCCAGCCACAATAGCCCCTGAAGGTCGAAGTGCCCCTGGAGTGCAAAGGCCCCAGAGTGGGTTAGAGGGCCCCCTGAAGGACAAGAATGGCCCCTAGCCGAGCATAGAGGATCCTGGACAGTTGTAGGCCTCTGAGGCGGGACAGAGGCCCCCTGAACACGATTAATTGCCCCTAAGCCAGCCGAGGGCCCCTGGAGTCGTAGGGTCCCCTGGGAAATCGAGGCTCTGGCAAGTCCGGATGTTCCCAGGCGAAAGGTTTCCAGAATGGGTCAGCAGGCCCATGAACACGCCAAATGGGCCCTTCAGCCAGCACAGAGGCCCATGGGAAAGTCGCCAGGGGGAAAACTGGAAAGTCGAAGGGCCCCTAGAAGGCGGAGGGGCACCTGGACAGTCGGAGGCCCCTGGGAGATCAAAAGGGCCCCAGATGGTCCGTGGGCCCCCTGAACACACCGAATGGGTCCTAGCCAGCTCAGAGTCCTGGTATAGTCGTACTCGTAGGGACCCCGACAAGCTAAAAGGCCCCTGTCGATTCAGAGGGTCCCCTTAACACGTCGAATGGGCCCCTAAACCAGCACATAGGCCCACTGAACGCGTAGGGCCTGGAAAGATTGGAGGGCCCCTGGTAGTCGGATGGCCCTTGGGAGGTCGAAAGGACCCAGTAACGGGTACAGAAGGCCTCCTGAATACACGAAGGCCCCTAGCCAGCACAGAGTCCCCTGGCAAGTTGGAAGGGCCCCTGGGCAGGTTCAGATGCCTGAGTCAAAAGGGCCCAAAGCGGGTCAAAGGCCCCTGAACACTTTGATCATGATCAAAGAACAAATGCCGGAAATATTCATTTGCATTTTCATGGAATTCTCATATATGTTCTAGTTTATTTTGCTAACCCTGTTCTAAACCACGTCACTTGATGTTCAGTAGGGATGCCCTTCCCCCTGGATCCCTTGTGAAAGAATATTAAATTGCCCATGTCTACTTATGTCCTCAATATGTGTTCTCAACAATAGTTACACACAACAACAGCAAAATGTAGAAACGTCAGACTGGTCCATGAAGAGAAAAAGGGAAACAAAGGAAAAAGGCAGAACGAACAGGCCTAACAAATAAAGCTTAATATTGAGGCCTCGGCTATCGATCACAGCCGCCAACGTCGATTGTGCAAAAACGTTATGTTGGAAAGCATCAAGGCTATTGTACCGACACAAGACTTGTTTTACTACTCATGGCATTGCCACACCAAGTTATGCGCGAACCCATTATTAATGTGCGCCGTAGCTGGGAGCAAGGGCGATCCAGGCAAAGGGACCATGCTCTCCTCCCCAAAGGTCCTGAAACTATTCTTCTGCCCCCCCCCACCAAAAAAAAAAAACGCGACGTACGGTTGTAAAAATTGCCTTTGCAGCAGTCAAAATACAGCCATCCACAGTGCAAACTGAAAAAAATCGCGCCGCTTCGCGACATGACACAACATACGCAATTGCTTAGTTATACAAATTTAGAAAATGAAAAATGAATTAATTCAGTGTCTGGCAGTCTTTTCCTGGCGGTACCTATTTCCATAGCCCACTCCCCCAGGGCCCACACCATTCATAAAATATTAACTTGCAAGTGGGTTATCCATGTTCATGTCTTGCGATTTTCAAAAAAGGTGACGCGAACGCAAAGACGCGGACATCGGCATCCGGAAGCTGCTTAAGCGGTGTCCAATTTGCTGGACCAAACTAATAGTGGGCCAGGCCAGACCATTCCCCAACCATTTCGTTCCTGCAGCTCCTCCAGGTCCGCACGGACCATTTATGCGGAAAAGCCGTTCTGCCGCTTGCAGTATTGTTCAAACCATTTGCACTGTTACCAAACAGGTTTTTACAATCGGTACAAATATTATGCAGTTATTATTATCATAGCAAAAAAAACTGCATATTATTGAGCGCTTACGCACCGGTCATCGTGATTACTATCCGAAGAATATATTTATTACAAAAAACGACCTTAATTTCAATATTTTATCATAGCGAGATGCGCCAATCAGGAAAAGTTTTTATCTGAGTCTGGTTCAATATTAAAATTTCGTTTTTCCACGACCTAAGATTAAAAATTTCACTGCTACCGGCGTTACATCATGCGCCATCGTAAACACCCATCGTCATCGTTTTACGGTCCGTTGAAGCTTTTTTATTCTCTACCAGCCAAGCTGCCAATAGATATTTCGGTTTATCAGCAAACACATACAAATTCGCGCCGCTTCGCGGCGCAAAATAACAAGTATACCAGCATTAAAAAGTAAGTCCACATTGCAAAAATGCTGCAAAGGCTCTTACATACACCGTGGAAAAAATGGTCACATTTTTCGCACTTCACACTCAAATTACAGCGACCCCCCTGGTGGCACTGACAATGAAATCTTTTGCGTAGTGTATTACTGTAAGCAATGTCGGAACAATACAAACTGTTAAGCTGACATCTTCCTTTTCGATATTAAAAAAAGCGAAGCATAAAAAAGTAAAAATTAAAAAATATTGGAAAATCTGTGATGCAAAAAAAGTGACGAAAACTCCGGAAGAAATTCAAATTAGGGCAGTAAGGTCCGCCCGCTAAAAAATACGGTGTCCCCAAACGCCTGTCGGATCCGCCCTTTGCTGGGAGGCCCCATTTACCAGGAGGGCCCCCCATGGCGACTGTGCACCCCCTCCCGAAATTTGAATCCGCAGCCACTGAGCTCAATAATGACGTGATTGCCTTTTTTAAGTTAAGCATAAAAACACCCTCATCGTTTTCAGAAGCACTTACTTCATATTTTTGCTACAATGGGCGTATATTTGACAACTTTCAGAAAGTTGAAACATTTCCTTTTGGTGCTTACGATTGTGGGACATGTATGTTCCCGTTCAGCTCCTTTGGAAGGCATGCTTTACCGAAACAACCGAATGTTGAAGCAATCACCTCTTGACCTTTATTTCATGGTCTATTTTATAGACAGACCATTTCTGAGTCCACATGTACTGAGCGCTAACTGTAAACACACCCCGATCGCCCCCTACTGACCTAGCCTGGCCGGTCACATTAGAGGTCAGAGACGTGTTAACTATCACCTTTATATGTCAGCGTGTAGAGCATCCCATTTCACGGCATATTTTTCGCTTATTTCATTAATTAAAAAACTAAATTCATGAAAAATGGAATGCCCTCACGAGTCACGACCACGGCTTTGGCCGTCACCCGGTCCTCAGCTTCTACCGAGGATCGAACTAGTTCATCTAGCGACCGAGACCACCCTCCAGCGGCTGACTACCGCTCCACTCCCTTGGAGAAGATTGGAAATAGTAAAGGAGCTCAGGTGAATGGCGGAAACTTTCCTTCGCCATGCTCCAGAGTTCTGCGAAGCCAAGCAGCTGAAGCTGGGGTAATGCCGGATAGCCGTCTAGTATTACCCCGTCCGCCCCGACAGTTCGGCATTACCCCGGAATCAACGGTATCGTGGAATTCTCGTGGAAATAAAACATGGTGCTAAGTGATATAATCTTAACTTTAGTCACAAGCTGCATACAAATTCGAGAACTGTCCATGCTCGCTGAACAGAACAGTTAAGAATAACGTATATGTTCTCAATATCATGTACGTACACGATTAGTAATACGTATTACGAGCGCTTGAAGCGCTCGCTCGTCTTTCCGTGGTGTATGGTACAAAATCAAAATATGAGCGGCCCGGCCCGACCCACCCCGACCAGGCACGACCAGTCCGATACGTGGCGACGCTTTTGAGAAACTTATATCTCTGCAACCGCAAGTCCGATTGAAAATGGCGGCAAGAAACGGACTTATTTGCTGAGATGGGGCATCCGCCCTACCCTGTTTGAGACCAGTGTCGACTCACCTGGGTGACTACCACTGCGCGTGGTGCGTGCCGCGTGTGGGGTTGTGGACAAGTGTTTTCTTGTAAAAACTCCGCAACGGCTGGGCAGATTGTGTGCAAATTCGGTGTGTGGTTAGGGACCCCCTCAGCTGCCAATTTCCAACAAGTCAGGATTGGAGTACCTCCGCACGTGTGCACAGGCTCACTGTACACCCCTATTATATATCTCAGGAATGGTTGAGCCGATTGTGTTCTAATTTGGTGTGTGGTTAGGGACCTCTCAGCGGCCACTTTCCCACAGGCCATAAGTCAGAGGTGTGGTGCCTTTGCACGTGCGCACGTGCCGACCTCTATTTTACATCTCAGGAACGGCTGAGCCGATTGTGTTCAAATATGGATTGTGGCTATTGATCTCTCAGCCGCCACTTGCCCACAAGTCAATGGGTGGGTAGCCTGTGAACGTGCGTACCCCTTTTTCCGTATTTTAGAAACTACTTGCCCGATCAAGTTGAAATTTGGTGTGGTGTCAGGCATCAGTAAAACAAAGCAGCGCTTTTATGCGTACCAGCCTTACCAGTGCAGCCGCGTACCAGCCTTACCAAACATTCCCTTTGCGCCCGCTCGTTCATCGCCAACAGCGGCGCCATACTGGTAGGCAAGTGATGTGAGACAAAACTTAATTTGGCCATATCAGCCAAACAAGAGAGCTTATTATCTGAGGCTTCCTTCGGGCACCGGCTATAGCGTGAAGCGTCCAAAGAAGTGGTAAAAAAATCAGCTGGTTGATGGTGGTTGAAATACTGGTTTTAGCGGGAGTTGTTTGGCATCAGTGGTGGATCCAGAACGTTAGTCTGGGAGAGTCCACCGGTGGTTTGGGGGGCCAAAGTAAAAAAGTCTCACGTAATTCTGAAAACTCATCGGATTTCGCTTGCTTATGCATTGATAGCTGATTTAATACAAGCTTCCCTGAATAAAAGTTGCTTTTATTTTGTATATCAGAAAATGTGTCAATTTTGCTCCGATTTCAGTCGTCAGATCCCCTGGATCCGCCCGTGTTCGGTGTTACCCTGTCGTCGTGAAAATTATTGCTTCCTGCTCCACTCATATTCAATATTTTCGTTAGATGCTTCTTAGACATGTCGCTGTAAAGTTGTATTAACATCGGGTGCTGCTATTATCAAGCGTTTGTTCATTGTTCATGCATAACATATCTGGATACGTATGGAGACTGGAGACGGAGAGGACAGCTCTAAAAAACACACATTCACATCCATCATTTTCATATGACAGCCTTTCTAAAATGACCAATAACGACGCAAACGAGGCTTTTTGATTGTGAAAGTAATTACGTTGGATGTTACCAATAGTAACACTTGAGATAAACATTGTCTCTCGTTGGCCTTGGCTATGTAGAAATGTTTTGATAACGCGTTTCTGTCTTCTAGGTACAGGGTGTCCGCGTCAGAACGGCAAATCATGACTGCTATAACGGTCAGTGGTGCAGCGGAACGTATTTGCGGATGGGGGGCAAATAAACCCAGGGGACCCCTCGGCCAAAGGGCCCCCTCCACGGCCAAAGGCCCCGCTCCTCCAAGAAAAAGGTGCGAAATGGTATCTCCTCGAACTTAGGCCACTATATCTAAGTCGACAATTGTTTTGATTATTTTTGCTCAGGTCAATATTGAGATCACCACCAGGGACCAGAGGTCATCAAAGGCTAAATAATTTTAGTTTTAGTCTTTATAAATTTGCTATAGAACCCGTAAATATTTCAGGTAGGTACTGCGATAGCTAGGAAGAGTAACAAACTGAAAAGGAAAGGAATTGTGTTACATTTGCTATTACTTGGGTGTATGCAATTTCTTTTTAGATCAGAGGCCGTTCTTATAAGACAAAATCGAGCCACGTCTTTTTTTAAATAAATCATGGGCTCTGATCCGTGAGCTACTGTTCGACGTCTCGAAAATAAAACCAAGAAACTCAATAATACTAAGCATGCTGTCGTTTTCGACTAACTTTGTTGATAATAACTACCTGCTAATAGTACAAATGCTGCAGCGTGACCTCTTTAAATTGCCGGAGGCTATAACTCGGTGACCGTTGCCTGGCGAGGAAGAGGCCAAGTAATTGCACAGCCGCCTTCATGGCTTACGACTACCCTATAGAACCAATTATATATTTTTTAGAGATGATGTTATAGAATCGACCCTTCGACCGGAAGATCTGTCCTGGAACGCTCCCGCTGCATCCAGCGTGAGTTTCATTTAAGACAGAAATAAATATGTCGATAGGATGACAGACACAAATTGGCATCTTTATGGTTTCACCTTTTTAAGGATATCAACGAAACGTATGCGGTTTTGTCATTTGTCTTCTTTCACTGGCTAATTTGCTTAGTGTATGCAAAGTTATGTTTAAATTAAAGTCGTTACGGTAACATTGATTGCTACCCCATTGTATATCATTATTGACCCTCGCCTGGGGGGGGGGGTGATTTCGACCCCCTGAGGTTTTCGAGAATAGCGGGAAAATTGCAGCGCACAGCGCCATTTAATTTGGCACAGTGGCTTGGGCATTAGTTACCCAAATTGTGCAAAGGTTGTGACTTTTGGTCATCTCAGGTCAGGTCATCAGATCACGTTAAGTGACCTTACCTAAATAATGTTGTCTTGCCAAAGCCGCAGTGTTTGTCAGATATATTTTTAGCTTACAGGATGGGCTTAGGTCATAATTACTTAAAATTTGTCTATCTCGGAGTTGTTATTTCGGTGACCCAAGGGTAGGCCAATTTTGTGACCTTCCCATTAGCCATAATGTTAATGGGAAAATATGAAAAAAATCCTGTTTAGATAATATGCATTAGATCAGGCCGATTCCGCACCAAGTGACCTTTGCAAGGTTAGCTGAGGTCATATAAGATCACCAGCACCTTTTGCCAATACCTCTTGACAGAACTAAGTGCAAATGATACCACTGTGTTTGCCTCGTCAAGACACATCGTCTCATATGCACATGACCTACCTGGGTCGCCAAATGACCTTCACCTGAGGGCAAATGTTAAAGTTGACCTAATTCAGGTCATCATATTTCGAATGGTCTTGACGAGACAAACACGATGCGTCTTAAAGCTATTGCTAATATAACCGAAAGCGAGTTACTCACGAACAACTTTGAGGCAGGGAAAATGCTATCGCTGACTTTTGGGTGACTCTGGAGTCTTAAGCTATTGACCTTAGCTCATATTGGATAATACTTATTTGTGGTTTTTGCATTTTTCATGAATTTCGATTTTTTCCCGTTTGCTTCTAGCTACATATAATAGTTCCCAATCCCTAGATATTTGCATGTCCGTGAAGTTAGCGGATTTATTCGCGACTTATTCAGCGCCGAGCACCGATTCCCTCTGAAAATGACATATGTGGTCAATTAGACCACGAGAAGCACGATATGATATTTATTTTGTTCTAAGCACGTCTTCTTCAAGGTCAAATCAGTCAAAAAACGCCGTGCCACCAATTCCTCTTTATAATGGTCTCTTAATGGTCAAATTAGACACGATAAGCACGAATCTGATATTTATTTGCTCAAGCACGTCTCATTCAAAGGTCCAAAATCTAGGTCAAAGGACGGGGAACTGAATAACTGCCAGAAGTTACCGCTGGATTTTCTTCATTTTTTCAGCAAATATAGCTTTAGTCCAAACTCTAGCCGCACATAAAAAATCAGCAAAATCGGTCAGTAACTTCAAGCGTCAAAATCTAGGGATCAAAGGGACGGGGAACTTGGAATAACTGCAAAAGTTACCGCTCGCATTTTCCTAATTTTTCAAACATAATATTAGCTTTAGATCAAACTTCTAGCCGCCACATAAAAAATCAAGCCAATCGCCGTCAGTAACTTCCAAGGTTCAAAAACAAGGTCAAAGGGACGGGGAACTGAATAAAACTGCCAAAAGTACCGCTCGGATTTTTCCTAATTTTTTTCAACAATATATAGCATTAGACAAACTCTAGCCGCCACAAAAAAATCAGCCAAATCGGTCAGTAACTTCTAAGGTCACAATCAAGGTCAAAGGGACGGGGAAATGAATAACTTGCCAAAAGTTAACCGCTCGATTTTCTTCATTTTTTCAGCAAATGTAGCTTAGGTCAAACTCTAGCCGCACATAAAAAATCACCAATCGGTCAGCTAACTTCAGGTCAAATCTAGGTCAAAGGCGGGGAACTGGAATAACTTGCCAGAAGTTTACCGCTGGATTTTCTTCATTTTTCAGCAAATTAGCCTTAGGTCAAACTCTAACCGCACATAAAAAAAAATCAAGCCAAATCGGTAGTAACTTCAAGGTCAAAACAAGCGTCAAATGACGGGCGAACTGAATAACTCCAAAAGTTACCGCTGGATTTTCTTCATTTTTTTTCAGCAATATAGGCTTAGGTCAAACTCAGCCGCACATAAAAAATCAGCAAAAAATCGCGTCAGTAACTTCAGGTCAAAATCAAGGTCAAAAGAACGGGGAACTTGAATAAACTGCCAAAAGCTTACGCTCGATTTTTCCATAATTTTTTCAACATATATAGCTTAAGAATTCAAACTCTAGCCCGCACATAAAAAATCAGCCAATCGCGTCAGTAAACTTTCAAGGTCAAAATCCAAAGTAAAAAAAACGCACGTGCCTATCAATTTCCTTCTTATTAATGTCTCTATGGTCAATTAGACACGAAAAAGCACAATCTGATTATTTATTTTGCTTCTAGCACGTCTCATTCAAGAACAAGACGTTCAAAATCTAGCGTCAAGGGACGGGGAACTGAATAACTGCCAGAAGTTACCGCTGGATTTTCTTCATTTTTCCAACAAACATAGCCAGTGGGCAAACTCTAACCGCACATAGAAATCAAGCCAAATCGGTCAGTAACTTTCAAGGTCAAAATTGAAAGTCAAAATGACGGGGAACTGAATAACTGCCAGAAGTTACCGCTGGATTTTCTTCATTTTTTCAGCAAATATAGCTAGCAAACTCTAGTCCCGCACATAAAAAATCAGCCCAAATCGGTCAGTAACTTCAAGGTCAAAATCAAGGTCCAAAGGACGGGGAACTGATAACTGCCAAAAGTTACCGCTGGATTTCTTTCATTTTTTCAGCAAATATAGCTTAGCAAACTCTAGCCGCACATAAAAAAATCAGCAAAATCCTGGTCAGTAACTTCAAGTCAAAATCAAGGTCAAAGGACGGCGAACTGAATAACTGCCAAAGTTACGGCCTCGAGCGGTAACTTTTGGCAGTTATTCCAGTTCCCTTGTCCTTTTGACGTTGATTTTGACCTTGAAGTTACTAACCGGATTGGGCTTGATTTTGGTATGTGCGGCATAGAGTTTGATCTCCCGCCCCCCAAGCTATATTTGTTGAAAATTAGGAAAATCGAAGCTGGTTAACTTTTGGCAGTTATTCAGTTCCCGTCCTTTTACCTTGAATTTTTGACCTTGGAAGTTACACCGATTTTTGCTTTGATTTTTAATGTGCGGCTTAGAGTTTGACCTAAGCTATATTTGCTGAAAAAATGAAGAAAATCGAGCGGTAACTTTTTGGCAGTTATTTCAGTCCCCGTCCTTTGACCTTGATTTTGACCTTGAAGTTTACTGACATTTGGCTGATTTTTTATGTGCTGCTAGAGTGTGACTTAAGCTATATTTGTTGAAAAAATTAGGAAAATCGAGCGCGTAAAACTTTTGGCAGTTATTTCAGTTCCCCGTCTTTACCTTTGATTTTGACTTGAAGTTAGCTAGACCGATTTGCTGATTTTTATGTGGCGGCTAGATTTTGATCTAAGCTATTATTTTGCTTGAAAAAATGAAGAAAATTCCGCGGTAACTTTTGGCAGTTATTCATTCCCCGTCTTTTGACCTTGTTTTTGACCTTTGAAGTTTAACTGACCGATTTGGCTGATTATTTTATGTGCGGCTTTTAGGAGTTTGACCATAAGCTACATTTTGCTGAAAAAAAAATGAAGAAAATCCACGGTAACTTTTGGCAGTTATTCGGTTCCCCAGTCCTTTGACCTTTTGATTTTTGACCTTGAACGTTACTTACCGATTTGGCGATTTGTAATGTGCGGGCTAAGAGTTTGACCTAAGCTACATTGCTGAAAAATGAAGGAAATCCAGCGGTAACTTTTGGCAGTTATTCAGTTCCCCGTCCTTTGACCTAGATTTTGACCTTAAATTGAGACGTGCTAGAGCAAAATAATTATTTCAGCATTTCGTGCTTTTCGTCGGTCTTAATTGGACCATTATGAGACATTATAAGAGGAATTTGGTGCACGGCGTTTTTTACTTTGATTTTAACTTTTGAAGTTACTGACCGATTTTGGCTGATTTTTTTATGTGCGGCTAGAGTTTGATTCCTAAGCTATATTTGTTGAAAAAATTAGGAAAATCGAGCGTTAAATTTTGGCAGTTATTCAGTTCCCCGTCCTTTGGACCTTGATTTGACCTGAGTTACTGACCCGATTTGGCCTGATTTTGTGCGGCTAGAGTTTGACCTAAGCTATATTTGCTGAAAAAAAAATGAAGAAATCCAGCGGTAACTTTTGGCAGTTATTCAGTTCCCCGTTTCCTTTGACCTTGTTTATTTACCTTGAAGTTACTGACCCGATTTGGCTGATTTTTTTATGTGCGGCTAGAGTTTTAACCTAAAGCTACATTTTGCTGAAAAATGAAAGAAAATCGAGCTGGTAACTTTTGGAATTATTCAGGTTCCCGTCCTTTGACCTTGATTTTGACTGAAGTTTACTGACCGATTGGCTGATTTTTAAGTGCGGTAGAGTTTGACCTAAGCTACATTTGCTGAAAAAGAAGAAATCAGAGCGGTAACTTTTGCAGTTATTCAGGTTCCCGTCTTTGACCTTGATTTTGACCTTGAAGTTTACGACGATTTGGCTGATTTTTTATTGTGCGGCTTAGAGTTTTGATCTAAGCTATATTGTTCGAAAAAATTAGGAAAATCGAGCTGGTAAAACTTTTGGCAGTTATTCAGTTCCCCAGTCCTTTGACCTTGTTTTTTGACCTTTGAAGTTACTTACCGATTTGGCATGATTTTTTAATGTCGGCTAGAGTTTGACCTAAGCTACATTTGCTGAAAAAAGAAAGAAAATCGAGCGGTAACTTTGGGCAGTTATTTCAGTTCCCCGCCTTTGAACCTTGATTTTGACTTGAAGTACTTGACCGATTTGGCTGATTTTTTATTGTGCGGCTAGAGTTTGATTCTAAGCTATATTCTTGTTGAAAAAATTAGGAAATCGAAGCGGTAATTTTGGGCAGTTTATTCAGTTCCCCGTCCTTTGACCTTGTTTTTGACCTTCTGGAAAGTTATCTGACCGATTTGGCTGATTTTTTATGTGCGGCTATGAGTTTGACCTAAGCTGACATTGCTTTGAAAAAATGAAGAAAATCCAGCGGTAAATTTGGCATTATTCAGTTACACCCGTTCCTTGGACCTTGATTTTGACCTTGAAGTTACTGACCGATTTGGCGATTTGTTATGTGCGGCTAGAGTTGACCTAAGCTACATTTTGCTGAAAAAATGAAGAAAACCCCAGCGGTAAACTTTTTGGCAGTTATTCAGTTCCCCCCGTCCTCTTGACCTAGATTTTGACCTTAAATGAAGACGTGCAGAACCAAATTAATTATCAGATTTCGGCTTTTCGTGGTCAAAATTGACCATTAGAGACATTTTATAAGAGGAAATTTGTGTGCCACGGCGTTTTTTTTACTTTGAATTTTGACCTTGAAGTTACTGACCGATTTGCTGATTTTTTATTTGCGGCTTAGGAGTTTTGATCTAAGCTATATTTGTTGAAAAAATTAGGAAAATCGAGCCGTAACTTTTTTGGCAGTTTATTCAGTTCCCCGTCCTTTGACCTTGATTGACCTTGAAGTTACTGAACGATTTTGGCTTTGATTTTTTTGTTGTTGCTGCATAGAGTTTGACCTAAGCTACATTTGCTGAAAAAATGAAGAAAATTTCGAGCGGTAAACTTTTGGCAGTTTATTCAGTTTCCCCGTCCTTTTGACCTTGATTTTGACCTTGAAGTTACTGACCCGATTGGTGCTGATTTTTTTATGTGGCGGCTAGAGTTTTGAATCTTAAGCTTTTAGTTGAAAAAAAGTTAGGAAAATCGAAGCCGGTAACTTTGGCAGGTTATTCAGTTCCCCGTCCTTTGACCTTGTTTTGACCTTTGAAGTTACTGACCGATTTGGCTGATTTTTATATGCGGCTAGAGTTTGATCTAAGCTATATTTGATGAAAAAAATTAGGAAAATCGAGCTGGTTAACTTTTTTGCAGTTATTCAGTTCCCCGTCCTTTGACCCTTGTTTTTGACCTTTGAAGTTACTGACCGATTTGGCTTGATTTTTTATGTGCGGCTAGAGTTTGACTCTAAGCTACATTTGCTTTGAAAAAAATGAAAAAAATCTTAGCCGGTAACTTCTTGCGCAGTTATTCAGTTTCCCCGTCCTTTGACCTAGATTTGCCTTGAATGAGACGTGCTAGAGCAAAATAATATCAGATTTCGTGCTTTTCGTGGTCTAATTTGAACCTTAGCGAATTATAAGACGGAATTGGTGCACGGCGTTTTGACCCTTGTTTTGGACCTTGAAGAGACGTGCTAGACAAAATAAATATCATATTTGTGCTTCTTCGTGGTCTAATTGACCACATATGTCATTTTCAGAGGAAACGGTGCTTCGGCGCTGAATAAGTCGTGAATAAGTCGCAACTGTTCACGGACGAGTCCGTGATATTTAATAACATATTTGGTGGTTCCTGAAGCGAAGTCCTAAATTCGGAAATTTTAACCTTTGATGACCTCTGACCTCAATATTGATTTCAAATAAAAATCACCGAAGTAACTTCGAATGGTCTTCTTGATAGAGATAGCCTTCTAACGTTTTTCTGCGTCTTTCAAGCCCTTTTATTTTTCGAGTTAGTGAGCGGAGGTCAAATTGTCCCACACCAGGGCGAGTTGTCTCAGGGGCCCACTAGGGCGCGGGTTAACAGTTGGTTCTGCACCCTATTTCGAAATCTCCTGTTTCAGCCTCTGGCTGACTTCTCTTGACACTTCTTCTCTTATCATCAAAAGTATATTGAATACCAATAACACATAAGCCGATTATTCGCCATTGTGAATCATATTTTGAAGCAGAAAGCCAGGGGTGGCGTCACCTTTCGAAAATAAGGAGGGGGGAGGAGGCATTTGAAGTCAATTCCTTCCATGCAACGTCCATAGGCAAAATGTTAAAATCTGAAAGTATTGTGGGACGCGTCCCCCTGCTCCCCCCTCTTGGCGCCGCCCTTGCAGAAAGCTGATGAAGGAGACGATTAATTTCATTTCATCACAGTTCCTGCAAAATCACATGATCTTTCCTTAGACCTCTACTGATGCTCATCCTATTTCTGAACAGATATATCCCTTCTTTTTTATCAGCTCTGAGTGAAGACAGCCAAAGTGTCCCAGATGGAAGTCTTATGTTTTATGTAAGTTTCAGTTACGTTATGGTATTACGTAATACGTATGTATGTACATACCTGGTAACTCAGTACTGTGGCGCATATTGCGTTCATGCTTCCACCTGGTACGATAATCTTTCCTCTTAAAGGGAAATATTCACCTTTTCCAACAAAAATAGAGTTACTACTTGAAATCGTCATACGAGACCAAAATATGTTGCAAATTCATCACATTTTGCTTACAAGCTTTCCTCCCGAAATATATTTCAAGTTAAAGTCGATAAGCGTTGCACACTTTCAACGACCGGTACTTTCAAGTACCGGTCGTTTTTTTCTCATCAAATTGCGGGCTCTTCCCGTATTGCTTTTCACGCAATGAAATGCAAAATATATTTTGCGTTCTGCTCGTTGTGATTATACGCCCGCCGATCAAGGGCGTAATTTCTCCAGAAAAGTTGGGGGCTAAACGGGGAAAAATTGCTTAAAGTACCATCAAAATCTACACAAATGCAGATTTCCTCTCGGATTTGACCCACTTCATCGTCAAAGTGTTTGGGGGAGGGGGTGGCTGAAGCCAAGTTGGAGGGGGGGGGCTGAAGCCCCTCAGCTGAATAGGAAACTACACCCCTGCCGCCGATCCTCCACGTTGAATAAACATTTAATGAAAAGGTAAACAAATTCAAAGTTTACTGATGCGCTTTTACGGCATTCTAGTTAGTGGTTGCACTTGGGACCCTTAATTTGTGAAAAATACTTCATTTTTTCAACATCAGGAGCTTTGTATAGTTTGTCTCTGGCTGTATATAACACTATGCTTTATATAATCCTGAAAAATAATATTTCCCCCTCCAAAAAATAATAAAAAATGGGAACTACATCAGAAGCTCATCGATGTACTTGTACGGCGACATATTTTTTGTCGGCGATTTGTTTCATTGACCAAACACTAATCAGGGACGTTGTCACGTGTCTTGGCCACTTGCTTTATTTCTGGCCCTATGACTTGTTTACATAAAGGACGTAGGAATGGACAGCGTTATCAGTGACCTTCATGAAGCACACTAGGTATCTGCTTTGTATTTTTCAAAATTTACAACTTTGAATAATGGAGTGATTTTATTTATTTTTATTAAATTAAAATATCATCAAATATCATCATCAAATAGCATCATATCAATAACATCATTCATTGCGTGGAATAATTTTATTCATTTATTAAATTCAAATATCATCGTTGTTATACCATAACGGAAGCCTAAGAAATTGATATAAAAATCTCCTTTAAAGGTAATAGCTCACCTTTAACATAGGGTTCTGAGTTGAGATAGCCAAGTTGTGGCGAATGCTCGAAAATGAATTGTGACGCTTTCACATTTTCCAAGAAACCTCTGAATTATTTAATATTCAGTTCTAAAAGTCGGGACCGGGTTTACCCGGTAACTCCAATCGCTGATTGGCTGATTTTGGGCTATGTGACGTCATGATTAATGACGTAAGAATGAACCGAAAGACTTTGGGAAAGTGTTTGATAGAACGCTTAGTGCTGGACGGACAAAAACATATTATTTCAGTATCATTCCCTGGATGCAAGAATAAAACTTTGCGGAGGAATTTATCGTGATGTTTGATGGCCTTAATATCGTCTATAAAACTTTATTCTCAGCAACATTCTCAGCAAAATTATTAAAAGACGTACTATGTCTTACAGATGGCGAAATCCGTCTTCATGTTGCTTGCTTCCTGAGTGCATGGTTTCAGGAATAGTACTCCCGTTTTCAACTGCATTTCTGATCTATGCAAAACGAATGGCACTGGATAATTTGTCGTAAATGAATACCATGGTATACGCTAAAGTGAAATATTTAACACACTTTCACGCCCATAGAGACCACGAACTCTTCTTGGATAAACACAATATACGGCAAAGAATGTTTGTATTCTTTGCCGTTTGTTTTATTATGTGTGATCATTTCGCCGCATAATGATTTTATCCCGCGGCGATTATGCCAAATAAATAAATGATAAGCACGAGGATGATTGACTTCCAATTAATCTCCGTGGTTCTAAATTAGCTTTTCGCATTTTCCGTCATCTTCAATAATTATTAGGCAGGTACCGGTCTGTATGCGCACGACCCTCCAAATCGCATGACGTTTGATGACATTACGTGCTTCTAAGCAAGCTGATTTCGCATTACTTAGAGGAAAAAATATGAATTATCACAAAATAATTTACATTTTAATTTGCTTTTTCCGCGTAAATATAGATTTCTTTGACATACTAGTAATATGATACTTAATTTCTTGCATCTCTTCATCATTTCTGAGCCTTTTCTCGTTTCTTTTTTTGTCACGGTGAACTTTAATTGGCTGCCAATTGCACTTGTTAATGTCAAGCCGCGTCAAGCATTCAACGCTATGGGTCCGCAAACTTACAGTGCAAAAAAAAATGCTTTGGATTTTCGTTCGTGCTTCAATATGCACGCGTTTATTTTCTCTTGAAACCTGTTTTTTCTTCTTCATAGTTTGGAATGTGGCAAAACGATGAATACATAACCAAGCCCTTTGAGATACTTTTTGATATTGAAAATGCGTTTTTTGTGGAAGCTTGCATTTCAGAAGCCTCAAAAAGGTCAACATATTGAATTTCAATTTTGATGCCTGGCAATCTACCTAAATATTTATCGAACAGCTTTGTGTTGCACAAATAATTTGAAAACGGTACATTTTCCTGCAAAGTGGTGCCTGTTTCAGCCTTATATGTCCAGTAGTTTCCGAGCACCGATGTCTATACTGAAAATACTAATTTTATTATGTTAATGGTCATTAGTTTCCACGTAACACGTGCTTCGGTCTGAACGACATGTAGTACCTACACCAGACTAATCTATTCTCTATCGAAGCGTGTTTATTGCATGCAGCTGCGACCCTCGGTTGCCAATGTATCCGCCCGGGATCCATGCGGAGGTTGCCTGTTTTCGCGATTTCTGAGTTTGTCGCTTCCTATGTTAAACGAACGGCGCACGCACGTAAGCGCCGCCGACGCGCCGTTGAATGTATTTGATCCAAAATTGAATACGACCTGTTGAATCACGGGCCCACAAGTCGTGAAAAAAATTAGCTCGTATCTTACCCTTCGCCCTACGGGGGCGGGGGGGCTGAGATCCCCTCCCTTAGGTTTTTATTGAATAGCTTTTCATACATGCGGCGTGCTACCGACGAAAATTGTCCTAACGATTTGGGCCCGGTATTGCCTTGCATCTTTGGCTGGCCAGCGGAGACTGTTCCCACGACGATACCTGTTCCCATATATTTACGGTGACAGCTTACGTGGCCGCACGGTGGCTAGCTACCGCACCTCGGGTGGGCGCGACCCACCGTTATTATCGTTAGGGAACGTATATTGTACTGTGTGACAGCTGTGCGTGCAGTAGTGGCCAGCCCCAGCATCTCAGTTTGATGCGCCTCGGCCCAAGCAGATCGTACCTTCGTTATAAAAAAAAATCACATTAAAAATATTCAAAATTCAACAACCCAATCTCGCCAGTTATTATTTTGTATTGTATTTTCAACTGTATGCTCAGTCGGTATTTGTCGTTTGGCCGACCCGGCAACGGCAGTCTGACTGGGAGCCGCCGAAGCAGTTCTCGGTGGCCAGTGGCTCCGCCGGCTGTATGTCTCGAGTTGTGTGCGCCGGTGTTACGTGAGCTGATAGGTCTGCCTTGTGCAGTAACCTAATTGCGGCTGGAACACCGCCGGACTGTGAACTTTGAAACGCGGCTCCTGTGCGTGTGTCTGTGCATCTATATCAACTTCTCATCTAATACTTCGTTCTTCATTCTGCACTTCTAGACTACAATAAACTCTACAAAATCTTCACTACTTTACACCACGAATCTGACCTCTTCAGCTACGAAAAATGTCGCAGGCCTCAGAACCAGAGGAAACTGCACATCTCGGCGACACGGCGGATCTTTCTGAAAAACTTAGTTATTGAGTTAACAACAATTTTACGTATGTCGTATGCTGTCGAAAATTCATTGAAATTGGTTGAGTAGTTTGGGAGACAGGGACGTTTTAGTGACATCATGTTTGAGAAAAAACGAAAAATGTAAAAAA